>OY757930.1:88088221-88133221 GCA_963585895.1 Sepioteuthis lessoniana | reverse complement strand
AACAGCGACCACCAAACACTATAACTGGGCCCTATTAAACAACAAAGATGACAGAGATAAATACGTATTAGAATTAAGAAACAGATTCGAAACACTACAAGAAAAGACGGAAAAAAGTACACCAAACGACGAATACGAAAATTTCGTCAATGCACACCTTGAGGCAGCAGCAAAATACATTCCAACAAAAATTAAAACTAAATATAGAGTCCCATGGGAAACTTTAGCGGTGAGAGAAAAACGTGCACTAGTGAAAACAGCCTCCAAAAACTATCGAAAAAACCCAACAAACACAAATGCCTTAAAACTAAAAACGGCACAATATCAATTAGCAGGCATATATATAAAGGAACAGACAGAATACATTCAAAATCAGATAGATAAGATTAGAGACTCGGTGGAAGATAGACAATCTAGAATTGCCTGGCAAACAATAAACGAAGTAAGCAGAAGAAAGAACACAGCCAAAGCAAAACTTAAAGCAGCAAACCAACAAGAAAGAATAAAACTGTGGAAACAGCACTTCGAAAACTTACTTGGAAACCCACCAAAAATAACGCATGAACCAATCACCAGAATAATTAGCAAACAATTAGACATTAAACTTGGACCGTTCACACAAGAAGAACTCGACTCGGTTCTCAGAAAAATTAAAAATAGGAAAGCTGCATGACTGGACGAAATTCCCCCGGAAGTATGGAAGACCAGACAATTCGACGACATACTGCTCCGACACTGCAACGCAGTATACAATCAAAACCCGATAGATAGATGGACGAAGGGATGCATACTCCCCTTCCCTAAAAAGGGGGACCTCGGATTAGCCAAAAACTACCGAGGCATAACACTTACATCCATAGCTGCCAAAATCTACAATGCCCTACTACAAAACCGAATAGAACCCAAAATCGACAACATACTTAGAAAAAACTAAAATGGCTTCCGAAGAAATAGATCTACGACCTCACAAATATTAACCATCCGCAGAATCCTTGAAGGTGTACGGGCAAAGAACCTACAAGCGACATTAATATTTGTCGACTTTACCAAGGCTTTCGACTCCATTCACAGAGGAAAGATGGAACAAATCCTACTAGCGTACGGCATACCTAAAGAAACCGTAGCGGCAATAACGATTCTCTATAGAAACACTAAAGTAAAAGTACGATCACCAGATGGAGACACAGAATACTTCGACATTGTAGCAGGAGTACTACAAGGGGACACGCTGGCTCCGTATCTCTTTATCATTTGTCTAGACTACGTACTTAGAACATCGATTGACAAAATCAAAGAGAATGGCTTCGAACTGACGAAGAAAAGAAGCAGAAGATATCCCGCAACAACAATTACCGACGCCGACTACGCCGATGACATAGCGATACTGGCAAATACACCTGACCAAGCCGAAACACTTCTGCATAGTTTGGAACGAGCAGCAGCAAGCATAGGCCTCCATGTTAATGCACAGAAAACGGAATATATGTGCTATAACCAAACGGGGGACATCTCCACTCTAGAAGGAACCCCTCTTAAACTAGTAGACAAATTCACGTACCTAGGAAGCAGCGTCGAATCAACCGAAAAGGACATCGAAACGAGGTTAACGAAAGCATGGACAGCTATCAATAGGCTATCGACTATATGGAAATCAGACCTAACCGATAAAATGAAACGCAGTTTCTTCCAGGCAGCGGTCACATCGATACTGCTATATGGATGCACTACATGGATGCTAACAAAACGGCTGGAGAAGAAACTAGATGGCAATTACACAAGAATGCTGCGTGCAATCCTCAACAAGTCCTGGCAGCAACACCCCACAAGACACCAACTGTACGGCCACCTGCCCCCTATCACGAAAACTATTCAAGTTAGGCGAACCAGACATGCAGGACATTGCTGGAGAAGCAGAGATGAACTCATAAGAGAGGTACTCTTATGGATCCCCACACACGGCCGCGCAAAAGCAGGACGACCAGCACGAACGTACATTCAGCAGCTATGTGAGGATACAGGTTGTTGTCCTGAAGACCTACCTAGGGCGATGAACGATAGGGAGGAGTGGCGAGAGAGGGTCAGGGATATCCGTGCTGCCAGCACGATATGATGATGATGATGATGATGATGAATTTTTAGTGATAAATAATAAAATTTGGAACTATTTAACTGTGTGCAAATGAATGAGAAATGTTGAATAGAAAAATTAGTGTTAAATAGGAATACTTGAAACCACTTCACTGTCCTCAAACAAATGATTAATATTGAGTAGAATTATCAGTGTTAGATAGCAATACTTGAAACCATTTAACAATGTAGAAACAATAGCAATACTCATGTGCAAACAAATTTGTTGTGATTCATTTAAAAATAAAATTACAAACAAACTAATATCTTACATATCTTGTATATCTATTTAAATGTGTGCAAACAAATAACTGATGTTAAATTATTACTCTTACATAGAAATACTTGAAACCATTTAACTGTGTGCCAACAAATGATTAAAAGTAAATAGAATGATTCGTACTAGATAGAAATACTTGAAACCATTTAACCTGTGCAAAAAAAAGGAACATCAGGCTCATTTTAAAATGCTATCAAGAAAATGTGTTTTCAAATATATTTAATATATATGTGTACATATGATTTGACATTAAATAATCTACACTGGTTGATATGCCATAAAATCGAACCAACCCTAACCCTAACCCTCAAATAGCTTGTTGGGAGCGTTTTAATCGTATTATTTAGACTCTCCTAATTAGTTAAACACATCTTTATAATGCTCGACAAAGTTTAAAAAATCGTCTTGAGACAATTATTTTTTAATTTTGTCTCAGTTACCAATATTTTCTACTCGAGAGAATTTAATGCATCCAATATTCATTTGACCAACTCCTCCATAGGATGTGACAAAAGATCATTTTTAAGTAAAGCATATCTGGCTTAAATCCATACCTTTCCTTCTACTAGACTGGTTGCCGTACCAAAGCTAAAAGGCTCAGGCTATCCTACTATTTACACATTCATGGATGTGGGAAAAGTCACGGGTTCATGCCTTTCCAAAGAGCATAAGATTGAAGTGAAGGGAGGTACCCGTGGTGTAATGGTTATCGTCGTAGGAAATGGACACGGTGACACGAGTTCAAATCCTGGACGAGACTGATTGCATTTCACATAGCACTAATATCCTTGGGAAAGGTATGAATCCAGTTATTCTCCCTCCAGCTATGGGTAAATAGTTGTGCAGACTGATTTTCTTCAGCCTTGATGAGGCAACTAGTCTAGGAGAAGGAAAACTCTGAATTCTAATCTGTTAAACTCCGCTTAAAAGTTGACCTCGAGTCATATCATGCCCGAGCGGAGGGGTTGGGTAAATATGATAAGAGTGAATTGAAATCCAAACATGATCTGCCGGGACTTAAACATTGTGCAGATCAATGTGGAGATTAATGACGGTAAACGGTTATACCAGGAGGGTTAGCGTTCATGCGATCCACAATATTATTAGCCAAAAAGAAAAAAAACTTGAAGGGGAGAGCCCATGGTGTAGTGGCTAACGTGCTGAACTGCAACATCGTAGTAAACGATTTCGAACACCACTCGTGCCATTACGTTCACGTTTGAACCAATAATCTTGGGAAAGTTATGACCCCCTTTATCCGCCCCTCCAGGTACTATACTTCTACTAAAATAGCTTTAGTATTATATAACCCATGAATGTTGATATGCCATAAAAGATCGAAACCAAATCAAACTAACCTTGAAAATCTGAACTACCATATTTGACGGCAAATAAGACGTACGGTTGTATAAGACGCACCCAAATTTCCACAGGGCAAATCAAGAAAAAAACAAAGTACTGATATTAAACGTGATGAAATGAATTTAATGAATATTTTCAGTGGTAACACTTTTAATCTGCATAATAGCCTTTTAAATAATCACAATAGGTAGATGAAAGTTATATGTTGTTTAGAACGTATCAAAACTAAGGCTGCATTTATGAACACAGAAACAAACAATAAATGAAAAGTGAATTGATAGTTCTTTTGCCATTCAACACACTTATTTCAGCGAGTTTTATATTGGTCGAAACACATTTGAAACTCTTCTTTTCATAAGACAAATTTTTGTGGCAGGAAGGAGCGCTTGATTCTGCGACATTATTTTGTGAAGTGGCTACAACACAGACCCATAGACAGAATCTTCAGTCTTAAATATCTATCTATCTATCTATGCGTGTGTGTGTGCGTGTGTGTGATTTTGACTGCTCTAGAAATTCTGTTTGCTTCGTAAGCAACTTGCCAAAAGATATACGTACGAACAGACATCTTTGTAAAATCACACACATTCGCAAGTACATAGTCGAGTGTACATGTTTATTCAGGCACACGCCAAATAACACGCCCGCGTTTACCGACACACACAGAGATTATAAGACCGATAAAGAGATCAAAGTGTAAATGAAAGTGAAAGTAAGAGAATGAATTCCACTCCTTCTAAATGAAGCACGTGACAAAACAAATTCCAATTTTTAAAAATGAAAAAGAAAGAAAAACATTCGGATAAACTGATGATTATTAAACTGAATTTCCTGTGAGGTCCTTTTTGGTTAGTTGCACAAAATGAAGATGACAGGCCTAGGTAGTGATGAGGGATACCACCGACAACGATATAGGGTGTGGGCGGGACTTCCTCCTTGCCTGAAAGGTAGTACGTACCTATCGATCTCGAGAAGAGACATTGACTGATCGAAGATGCACACTCTTCGACCTTGCCCTTAGAAGAACAGCAGCCCACTCACCGTCTTTACCCAACCCAAACCGGTCCTACGCACCTTGTCAAATCAAAGAACAGTTTTCTTCTTCTGTCTGTGTCAGCAAGCTGGTTTCTTTCTGACGTCAACTGAAGCGGAAGATTCAAGAAATCTGGTGCCTTTCAGTCATGAAAGTGACAGAATTGGAACTCTTGGAATGGCCTGTAGATCTTTTTGCGAAAGTCTGCGACAATCCGAAATTCAACGAAAAACAAACCTCGAACCTCTACAGGGCCAAACTCCTTCAAACCTGAAAATATTTTAATGGACAAAAACGAAGAAGTGAATGAGAACTGAGTATCTGCATTTGTTTCACAGGACAATGTTTCTGAAACTGGACAAATTAGCCAATTTTGGCATAATATATGGTTCATTACTGAAGAGGAAAATAAGGAATCTTTTATCGAATTTCATTCAATCTACACTTCTGAAGAGAGTCCGAGCGACAGAAAGTGTCCTCAATTCTCCAGGACTTTTCTTAGTATGCTGGCCTCTCACAATAATGTGTAGTCTGGATGGTCGCGGCTCGTCATCCAATTTCCAACTCTTTCAGCCCGTTTAACAAGTCTTTGGGGATCCTTCTGAGCACACTTGTTACAAGTGGTATCAACATCATATTCATGAGCCATATATCTTTTTTAGTTATTTGGCACGGTCTAAGTACTGTTTCTCTTTTCATTTTCTTTTATTTTCATTCTGTGATCCCTCGGGACGGTAAAGTCCAATATTCGGCACGATATTTTTTTTGTTAACCATCGCTAAGGTCTTTTGACCAGGATTAAGTGAACATGCATATTTATAATTCTTCCATCCTGAGTGAGTTTTGATTGGAGTCTGAGTGACAGCAAATCTCAACAAGTCTCCAGGACTCTTCTCAGTATTCTAGTCGATCACTACAAAGCCGTGGTCTGCATGGTTTCGATTTTTCCGCTGATTGTCATTTCCTCTATTCCTTTCTAAGCCCTTCGATACTGTTCATAGTCTGCCAGCTATTATTGGTATTACAGTCACCCTCATTTTGCTCTAATATAAATGGCATTATTTTGTGCTGCTCTTAAAAGAGATCCAGTTTCTTTTTAGAAGTTTCATTTTGTTACACGTATCTATTTCTTCTCGTGTGTAATTTTCCTCCTCCATTTGCTATTATGTTGCATATCATCAGGTTATTTTTGCTATGACCTAATGTATTCTTATGGCATTAATCAACATTATGTTTGGTCTTCTGGCTGAGATAAGGGGATCCATTTGTGTCTCAAAATTCCACAGAATTTCATGCATCCCATTCTCTCGGATTAAATATCTATCACCGCTTACCATCAGACAGGATTTGACACAAGGTCTTTTTATTGTAGGGGTTTTAGGTAATGAGGAGTTTCGGTTCATGTCCCGTGGGACTCATTCTCTCGGACTGATTCTGGTTTGTGCATATACTATTTGGTTGTCTGATAAAATTCAAATCAGTTGCACGATTCCCAATCGATCATCTTGACATTAAACCATCCAATTCATTAAAAATTAATGGTATTGGATTGGAATTCTTGAAACAATACAACAAATTATTTGTATTTGATAGGAATACGTATAATTTGAAATTTAAATAAAAACGAATCTACAGCAAAGCTTTTTTCATTATAAATCGATGATGTTCTAGGAGAGGCTATGTCAATTGAAACTAGTGAGACGCATAATACTGTGAGCTCTTCCCTTTGCTGTTGTGGCTAATGTGCTGGACTGTGAGATCGTAGTAAGCAAGTTCAAACTCCAGTCGAGTTATAACATTCATTTTCGAACTAATACTCTTGGTAAAATTATAAACGCTTTCTTCTCCCCAACATTGGGTTAAATAATACCACTAATTTTCTTTTACGAGAATTGTTTTGGGATTGAATAATTCTAGAAGGTTAATATGCCATTAAACAATGAAATATAACCAAAATCAGATCATTAATATGAATGATCAGTCTTTACGATTAAACATTTATAAATGAAACAAATTTAAACATAACATAACCCATACGGAGTTCATATGCCGTTAAATAAATAAACCAAACCAAACATAGCCAAATTAAACCTTTCGCTCCCCTCTTCTTTTCTTTATTTCTCTCCCCCCTCTCTCTCTCTCTCTCGTTCTCTTTATCCCTTTTCTTCCATTTCTCTTTCTTCTCCTTTCTTATAATAAAAGAATTAGAAATGAGTCAAATTTCGGCATTAAGTAGCCCATACGGATTTGATATGCCATTAAACAAATAAACCAAACTAAGCCTTTTCAAATGAATCAAATTTCGGCCTAAAATACCCCATGAGGAGTTCATATGCCGTTATACAAATAAACATTGATTCTTTTTTCTGCAATGATAGCTGTTAAACCTCTAATACCATTTTCAGAGCACCTCAAAGATGGCGAATTAATTCTTTATTTGGTATTATTCTTCACACGCACCTGTTTTAGTTAACCCGGAAAAAGAATTCTGGCATTTTTTTTTTTTTGTGATTTGAATTGGTAAGACACTAAACCTTACCACATTTTTTTTTCTATTTTTCGAAAAAAATTCTTTACATTTCTCATTCTATTTCAAAGTAGAATGATCCCCCATTTTTGGAAAAAAGTATTAAAAAAGGAATCCACCGGAAGAAAAAAACAAAATCAAAATAATTCCACCTGTCTGGGTATTTGTTTTTTCTAACGCTAACTGTTTCTATTTACCCTTTATTGAATATAAATTCGATATGCGAAAGGTGTTTACGAAGCGTGTTTTTGTGACGGATCGAAATTAGATGGAAAATTGGACGTGACAATTTTTTTTCAAAACATTTTTCTTTGTTCTTGTGTTTGGGTCATTCCTCTGAAAATAGTTCGTTTTATTTCTGTTTCACGTCAAACTTTTTCGATTGGCGTATTAAACACAGGATACAACAATGATTCTCGGATTTGGATCACACTTCTTCAGCTCTTTCTATTTCTGCCTCTTCTCTCACTCTCTCTCTCTCTCTCTCTCTCTCAAACACACACACACACACGTGATTCTCTTTCTATAGTTTCCACTCACTCCCCCTTGCTCCTTTTCTCTTCCTCTCTTCATCTCTCTCTCTCTGTTTCTATAATTTCTTCCGTCACATATCTTTCTATCTCTCTTCCTCTCTATCGCATTTCCTTTAATTTTTCTTCAACCTTTCTCTCTCTTTCTTTCTTTCTTTCTTTCCCATCTACTTTTTTATTTCACTTGCTCTCTAATATTTCTTTCTTTCTTTCTTTCTTTCTTTCTTTCTTTTTCTACTCATTCTTTTTTATCTTGTTTGTTTCTCTCTCTCTCTCTCTCTCTCTCTCTCTCTCTCTCTCTCTCTCTCTCTCTCTCTCCTACCCTTGATTTTCTATTTCTCTCTTTTTTCATTCTCTCTTATAGCTCATATTCACTCTCTCTTAAACTCCATCCCCCTCTCTGTCTGTCTGTTTCTCTCTCTCTCTCTCTCTTTCGCTTATTACATTTTTCACTCACCTCTTCTTATTTTTTTCACTCCTTCTTCGCTTTATCTTTTCTTCTCACTCTTTCTCGCACTTGTATTGCTCTCGCTTACTTTCTCCTTTCTCTCACTTTTGTTCTTATTCAGAATACAAAAAATGCATATATATATATATATATATATATATATATATATATATATATATGATGATTACTGGACTCTGTGACGGGAAAATATTAAGTTTGATTTTTTAAAGTTAAGTAGAAAATCATAAAGGAATGTTTTTATTTTTGGATTGACACGTTTTTATTTTTCATTTTAAAGTTTCAATGCTTAAGAATTTTATGACAGCCGAAGAAAATATTAAAATCATATATTTTGCTTAAAAGAAATCTTTTTATAAAAATGTTTGCTGGGGTGTATTTATCTATGGGTGAGCTGTACGAATCTGTATTGTATATTGTGTGTATGTGTGAGTTGTGTGATGGTGTATTGTGTGTGTCTGCGTATGGGCATGTGTGTGTGTGGTTGTAGAAGCCATAGTTGTATGCCACAATTTCAAGTTTCACTAACTGAAATCCTAATGGGTTACATTGTAAGCGAATACTAGCAAGATGTCGCAGTCCAACAGGTTAGCCACTACACCACGAGCACTCCTCCGGTAATCGAACAATGCTACAGGACAGATAGATACTTGATGCTTCTTGTGTTTTGGTGGCTGGGACACGAGGAGACGAACGTTTGCGTAAATGGAGAACAAGGAACAAGATTAAAGATTAGAGAAGAATCCGTTCCCACGGAAATGTTCTTTATCTATTTCTTCTGGATTTCACGACTTCAGAAATCCAAGGGATAAAATAAAGCAACAGAGATCCCAACGCTTAAGACAAGTTTTGCTTTTGTGTTCTCTTTTTTTTTTTAGTCCGACGATTAGTGATTATTCTCATAACAGTCATTGGTGAGTACACTACAAAAGAAATGATAAAATATTTCATTTGCTTATTGATGTCATTCATGTTTTTGTTATGACCTTAGAGCCTCTCTTAAAAATTATCTTACGAAAGCAACGTCCTCTTTTCGAACACCAGCCGTTGGTAGCTGTATAACTCTATTTCTTTCTAAGCAGGTCACCTTTTTTTTCCATTCTCTAACACATTCGATCTCTTCTCCACCACGTTTGTATTTTTCTCACCAATATTTTATCCGCAATGTTTGTTTTCCGCTGGCTCACCTTCCATACCCGCTCTCCACCTTTTCCCGACGTTTTTATTGCCCACAACTTCCTTTCCTTTTGCCCCGTCTCAGCTCAAGTGAATGGCATTTATGTATTTCTAATCGAATTAGTTCTGGCCGCCCAACACCAAAATCAATACGCAGTCAAAATTAGTCCACCGCTCTATTTCATGTCTGACAAGAATTAATACAGCCTCTAGATTCGTTGTTAACGAATACACCTCGTCTTTTTACACGGATTAATGCAATCAAATTGCGACCGCACTATTTCTCAGCCTCTAATCAACGGGAAAATTCCAAGACGATTCCTGAACGCTGTATTTTATGCAAAGATTTGATGCCTTCATAGCTAAAATAGAACCTGGAAACTAGGCCCTTGTTAACGATATCATTCGTAATAATAATCAACCCATCAGGATAAAAATAAATGGCCGTACGAGAAAAAGAATCTTAACATTTCAAATCGAATTCAATTTTACAAAACACGGCGAGAGGTGCTGAAAGATGGTAAAAAGCTGGACAACTATTTTAAACTTATAAAGTAGTTGAAAAAAAAAAGACTTGCTGGTTTTATCTTTATCGTTGCTGGAACGATTTTAAGGGCTACAAAGAAGCTATGCAGAAAGAGTAGATAAACATAAAGTGAAGAAAAAAAAAGGGCTAAAACAATTGTAGGACGGAAATAAATATCATTTTAAATGTAATGAATAAAGCTTTTTTAAAGAATTTAGTACGGAACAATTTTCATTTGTTAAACAATATTTTTAACAATGTCCGTTTGTGGGATTTAAAATACGCTAACTACAATCTCTGCTGAGGTTTAAAACACTCACCCCCAAAAGGAGTGTACTGTGTATGACACTAAGCTACCTCCTGGAGAGCTGGCGAGCGTGGAGACACCCTTTGTTGCCGTTATTCCTTTGTTGCTGTTATTTCCTGATCAAAGCGGTATTACCTGTTAGGTCCCCATATATGGGGTCGACTGGATCTATATAAAATCATAAGTATTTGATAAAAATGCGTTAAAACATAAATGTGTGTAAATTATTTGGATTAGATTGGAATACTTGAAACTGTTTAACTGTGTACAAACAAATCATTATCCTTATACTTCTTGCAAGTTTCTCACATCACTGTAAGTTAATGTCCCTTCCTTATGATCTAAGAGACACCAAGTCTCATCTGGTCACCAGAAATTATCATTGTGGCCGATCACATCAATGTTGGAGTTTAGATAATTTTGAATCGTCCTCTAATTTCCAAAGCTTCAAGTAACTTTTCTAAGCTTTTGAGGACTGTTCCAAGTGCACCATTTACCACTGGTATCACCGTTCCTCTCGTGTTCAACAGCTTTTCATTTCTCTGGCAAAGTCTAAGTACTTGTCCCCCTTTTCGTTTTCTTTGATTTTGATTCACCGGGACAGCAAAGTCATCAACACAGAAGATTCTCTCTCTTTTTTCTTTTTGTTAATCATCGCTAGGTTTGGTCGTCTGGCCGGGATTAAGTGATGCGTTTGTATCTAAAAATCCCAGAGAATTTTTTACGTTTCATTCTCCAAATATTGCTGTCTATTGCTAATTATTCCATTTATTATTAATCATTTCTTGAACACAGTTAAATGGTTTCAAGTATTCTTATCTAACACTAATAATTTATCGGATATTAATCATTCGTTTGCATGCTGTTAAGCAGTTTCAAGTATTTTTTTAAATGTTAATAATTCTATTTAATATTAATCGTTTGTTTGTTCAAAGTAAATAACATTTATTATTCAAGTATTCCTCTCAAATATAAATAATTCTATTTGACCCAAGATAGAACCCTAAATACGATTCAGAGTGAATACGGGAGTAATGACAATGAAGGGGAAGTTCACATTCCCAAAATCTCCAGGACTGGAGCCTCACTATCAGATGCAGTCTCATATCCAGGGTGGGGGGAATTCATAGCCCTCTGCAGGGGTACAGTCGGTGTATTTTACAGCAATAGGTAACAGGACGCATCGGTTCCATTATTAGAGTACTTATCATATTTTCCCAACCCCTCCACTCGGGCAGGATATGACACAAGGTCAATTTTTAAGCGGAGTTTAACAGGTTTGAATTCAGAGTTTTCCTTCTCCTAGACTAGTTGCCTCGCCAAGGCTGAAGAACCAAGTCTGCCCTACTATTTATCCATAGCTAGAGGGAGAATAATTGGATTCATACTTTTCCTAAGAGTATTAGTGCTATGTGAAATGCAATCAGTCTCGTCCAGGATTTGAACTCGTGTCGCTGTATTCATTTCCTACGACGATAACCATTACACCACGGGCACTTCTCTAATTAGAGTATTTATATCATAAGAACATAGTCAGATCAAAACGCTCTGAGTCTTGCAGTTTTATTTTTTATCACTGTATTAAACCTTTTAATTTGGAGAGAATTTTAGAATATTTAATAAGCTGAGTTTTTCACCATTTCAAAATTGATTTTTTTAACTCCCTCATTAATTAACGATTCAACCTCTTCCCTAACAATCTACCAACTTTTTTTTTCATTTCAACCCTTTTTATTTATGAATAAATAACAGCTTGTTTAGAAATAAGTTTTCAAGCAAAATAAATATAAACAAATTTACAAACTGAATAAAAGCTTAATATTCACAATATATTTCAAAAAGAAACATTAAATATTTCACCGCAGGATCCAATTGGCCCCAGTTTATATACCACCTTAATGGCAGAGAAATATTTCCAGAACTGTTTTGGTTTGGTGGTATTTAATGGTATATCAACCCTTGTGGATTATTAAACGTCAAATCTTTTACACACACACACACACACACACACACAGAGGAACAACTTTACGTCACCCCCAAAATTGGCTATGTCGACTGCGATGTCGAATCCGCTCCGACACCTAGCGACTACTTCACCTCTGGGCAACATTTTCTGGAGACATTCACGCTTCTCCTCGAAACAACCAGAACCACAAACTCACGGTGACTTCAACGTTTATTTCCTCAAACGACAAACAGGACTTTTGCTACATTTTCCTCTGCATGGATAAATAGTAGCGTAGACTGTTCTTAATTTTTGTATGGCAACCGATCTCCGGAAAACTCTGAATTCAAACCTAATAAAGCACGCTTAAAGAGTAGACATTTAGTGACATTCTGCTTGTGCGGAGGGGTTGAGAAATCCACATTTTCCTCTTCTTGTTTTCGAACAAAAGTACTCCATTAGTTTAAATAACTTTTGTTTAATTCGTTTAAGGAATATTTTCAGAAGTGAAAATGTTCAGCTCTTAAAGAAAAAAAATGGTTTGTCTCTTATCTGTAATTAGTTTATTTACTGCTAAAAAAACCTTAGTGAACATTTTGTTAGAGTATTCGAAGTGTGCTAATTCCGTAATTTCTTATTTAGGGTTGTAAACAGACTTGAAAGCAAATAACTAAATATAAATTATTTGTATTGAGATTATTTGAAATTATAATTAGTTTCAAAATATTATGAATAGGTAAATGAAATTAAATAATTGCTTTCACAAAATGGTTCACTTTGGCAATAAGTACTTTAATAAGGATTAACCTGCCGTAAAAACGAAAATCTCGTTAATCTGAATGATTGAATTAACGATTTAACGGCATGAATATTTAATAATTTTACTACCAAACATTTTCCTCTTAAATAATAGATTATTTATCTAGTAAATCTTTTAATCATTTAACCACACAAATAACCTTTGCATATTTAACTCCTAATTTACTAAACACTTGACCTAATAACAATCCTTTTAACTAACCACTTAATATTTAACCAATAATATTTAACCACTTCTATTTAACCATTCTTTTAACCACTTATGTAACCGCTTGTATTTAGCTACTCATTTACTTTAACCACTTAACAATCAATTTAACCAAACAACCGGTCAATATTTAATCACTTATATTTAACCACTTACAATGAACCACTCTTTTAACCACTTTTGTAACCATTGATATTTAACCACTTATTTAATTTATCCATTTAACCAAACAAACATTAGACATTTAACAACCTATTTAGGGGGGTATCCTCGTGGTGTAATGGTTAAAGTGATGGACTGCGGAATCGTAGTAAGCGAGTTCGTACTCCAGTCGCGCTATTACGTTCACTTTCGGGCAAATACCGTTGGGAAAGGTATGAACCCCCTTATCCTCCCAGCTATGGGTTAAATAGTACCACTACTGTTCTTCTAGGAGAATAGCTTTGGCATTAAATAACCTACAAAGGTTGATATGCCATTAAACAAAGAAACCGAAACAACCTATTTATTTTACCATTTGACAGCCAATCAAACCCTTTAACTTATCGTGTTAATGAGGCTCCACTGCAGATGGGTTAAACCTCCCAAAAAGGATGTCCTGGATATAACACTAAACAGAAACTGATGGTGAGACTCCCGTTCTGGAGTTCTTGGGAGCTTGGAATCACCACTTGCCTTTACTCCCTAAATTGAATCCAAAGAAATGATTATTGATGAACAAAATCATTAATATTGGATTGGAATACTTTTGTAAAATAATTTGTGTATAAATTTTTCGAATTGCATAGAAATATTTGATACCACATAACTGTGTACTATGTTGGCGACCGTAGTCGAGGGCAACCAGAAAGCTCCTTTTTCAATAGCTACTACACCGAGGTCTAGAGGAGGGCGCTACTCCTATCTCTGGATTACTCCACTTTACTTTTAATACGTGCCTTATATCGCTGAGTATTAAGCAAGGAGGTATCAAGTACCATTTTTAAAGTCTTTGGTATGACGCGACCTGGGATTGAACCCAGGTCTCCCGAACCATTGGCGAACACTCTACCCACTTGGCCAATGAGGTATTAATAAACAGAATTAATAATGTTTGATAGTAATACTTGATTCCATTTAAGTATTTGTAAAGTATTTGTATGAAGAATAAATTCTTCAATTTATTTTTTTTTTTACTAAGGAGTATTATTATTAGTTCCTTGAAACCAAATTATGGCTCACAAATTATTGGCGTAAAATAGGAATAATTGAAAGTACATGGTTTGGTCTTGTTTGCAAGTATATAACTGTCCAAACAAATTATATTATTAAATAGGAAGTGTTGTGTTAAACCATAAAATTGTGTTAGACTTATTAGTATTTGATAGAAAAACTTGAAACCAGACAAATATGTGCAAAAATGATTATAGACAAAAAAATCAATAAAACATTGATTATAGAGATTAAGATTCACTAATGAATGAAATTCCGACATAAAATACCCACAAGGAGATGATGTGCCATTAAACAAATTAACCAAACCAAACCAAACCTTCATCTATTTTTTCTGTCCTCTCTCTCTCTCTCTCTCTCTCTCTTTCTCTCTCTTTTCTACTTCTTCTTCCTTTAAGATTTTTATTGAATATTTTTGGAAGGGTTAAATGAACTTGAGAACGGATGTGCCCACTGGGTTAAACTGTGGGAATATTTTGTAGAATAACATGAAAATTTTATAGTTCGCGGTAATACTTACTTTAGTTGGACCAAGAACGCTTCAGCGCACACTAGTAACCTGTTCAACATTGAACGGTTTTACTGCTTATTTTGTCAATCATTTGACCGTTGAGCAAGTGGTTCAATAGTGGCTCAAATTAAATTACCTGTACCTCATGTTAATTATCGTCGTTTTGGTTAATTTCCAGCGTTTCAGTTGCCAGGACGAGATCAACATTCACTGTTCCACATAAGTGAAATGACTGACCTTTATTGAATGTGATCTTGCTGAATTAAATGAAATCCTGGACATATTCAATAATCGTTCCGAACTAAAGTGAAACCGATTGTTTATTAAACTGCTCCAAGACTTTCACTATTGCGAAGCTTTTACTGGGACCACTGTTGTAAAGTTTTTCCTCTGGCTCTTCCGCTCTTGAAAAGCTCTTCCTCTGTTTTTTCCTCAGTTGTAAAACTTACATTCTGGTGCTTTATTGTCGTAAAGCCTTTTTTCAGGTTCCTCTACTTCTCTAAAGTTTTTTCGCAGGCTTCTCTGTTAATTTTTCCTCGGGTTCCTCCATTGCTCTGACACTTTTCCTCTGTTTTTTCTACAGATCCCTTCTCTGTTGTAAAGCTTTTTCTCTGGATTTCCCTCAGTTGTAAAACTTTCATTATGGGTCCTTTATTGTTATAAAGCTTTTGTTCAGGTTGCTCCACTGCTGTAAAGCTTTTCCTCTGGGTTTTTTTCGCTTTTGTAAAGCTTTCCCTTATTCCTTCCTGTTGTAAATATTTCACTTTGGTCCTCCATTGTTTTGAATCATTTGATCTGGTTCCAGCCTTGTTATTAAGTTTTTACTTTGGGTTCCCCACTGTTTAGGAATTTTTTTCTAGTTCCTCCAGTATTATGAAGGATTTTCTCTGGTTTTTCTCTGTTGTAAATCTTTTTTTTTTTTCACATCTGTGGAGGACCTGGGGTAAACTTAAATCAGCAGTTAAAGATTAGAAAAGTGAATTGCGAGTGATCCCTGACCATTCAATGTGGCCCTACCAATCAGAAAGTCATCTCAGTGGTCTTATCCTCAACAGGAATGATTGGGTAAATCTAACGGGAGCAAAGATGCTGCTGGGCAAAACAAGTGATAACTTTTGTGAGTGGAGACTGATCATCAGTTCTGAATGCCCCTTTTGATGAGACACCACAGATGACCACCAGGATCTCAATACTCCAACCTAGTCCAACAGGAAACAAATGTCTCTGCACCCCCAAATTTATACAACAATGTATGGAAAGGTTGCTAAGTTAATTTGATTGGGTAAAAATACACTGAAATGGGGTTCTTTAATAAAGCGTTCATTTTTAGAGTCGAAAAGAGAGATGTTTGGTTAATTGAGTTTTATGGCATATCAACCCTTGTTGGTTATTTGATGCCAAATCGTTTTCATACATATATTAAATATGGTTTGTAAACAAATATTCTGCATGTAAAATTTTAAACAAGCCAGAGCTTATTTATTTGCATAAAGTTAATGCTTCTAATTATTGCTATGTAATAGAAATAATTCAGTTTTTGTATACAGTCAAATTGTTTCAAGTATTCCTCAATATTACGAATAATTCTACATAATATGAACCATTTGTTCGCACAAACTTAAAAGGTTTCAAGTGTTGCTATCTAACACCAATAGTTTTATTTACACTCCGTAAAAGGGTCTCAAAGGGTCTATGTAATTCAAGTAAATATCTCTTATTTGTTTGCGCGCAGTTAAATGGTTAAACAGTTCTAGTTGATCCAAAGGTGGGACTCTAACAAGTATTACCATTCTGGTTCAGAGTGGACCTGGGAATAATGGCTATGAAAGGGTACTCCATACTCTCCAGAACTTCATGACTGGAGCCTCACCGTCAGCTGGTCCGTCTCATATACAGGACACACAAGGTGGGTGGGCATACACAACGTCACCTGAGGCCTCTTAACGTTCCCATCTGTCTGCTCTGAAACAGATTTGGTATAAAAAGTGCACTAACAAATCCATATGCCCTTTCGCATTCAACCCCGGCTTTTTTTGTTTAATGGCATATATACCTTCGTGGGTTATTTAATGCCAATACTATCCTTGTAGAAGAACAGTAGCGGTATTTTTGAACCCATAGATAGAGGAATAAGTGGTTCGTACCTTTTTCATTGGTGTTAGTCCGAAAATAGACGTAATAGCATGACTGGAGTTCGAACTACGATGTCCCAGTTCAGAACGTTAGCCACTACACTGCAAGGACTTTTTCTCCATTGAATACAAGTGTCATATCCAGAGAGACTAGCTTGCAAACCAATGCACCACTATTATGAGGGTTTAGTAAGATTAGCTTACTAGTATATTATTGGCCTTCTCTGCGACCTGAGGATATTTTTTTGAGGTAAAATTAAGCCTGTTACAATTATAAACTAATCGTACTACGACGATAGAAGCAAATGCATCAAAAAATATTTTTGTTCTTTGGGGACGGGGAGGTTTTTGTTATTTTATTTTGTTTTTTGTTTTATTTTGTTGTTTTTTTTAGGGCTAATGGGGTTGCTTATTTTGCTTCAACTAGAGGAAGACATTTTTATTTTTATTTTCATAAGAAAGACGTTTCTTTCCGCTCAGAAATATTCTCCTTTTGAGTCGTTTCAAAACGGTCCTTTTTTTCTCTTTCCGTCTTTCTCTGTAATCTCTTTTATTTCTCTCTCTCTCTCTCTCTCTCTCTCTCTCTCTCTCTCCCTCTTTTATCTGTCTTCTCTACTTTTCACTTCTTTCTCTCTCTATATGCTCATTTCGTCTTTTCTCTCTCTTTCTTCCTTACTTTCTCTTTCTTTTTTTGTCTCTCCCCCCAATTCTCTCTTTTTTTTTGTTTTCTTTCTTCCTCTTTTCTTTCTTTTCTTTCTCCTCATCTATTCTTTCTCTATTTTCTCTCCCTTAAAACCAAACATTTACAAATTAATCAAACCTTAGCATTGCATAACCCATAAAGAGTTGTTATGCACTTAAACGGATTAAATAAACACATAGCTACCTTCTCAAAAAGGAGAGCTCTACTGAATTGTCATTTTCTACATTTTTTAGCCGCAAAGTCTGAGGTCTCAAATTCGAAGAATCAAAAGAGCCTTTGTGCCCTGAGAGAAAAGCTAAAAGTTAGATGAAGAGGACGTAGTTTTCACTATTTACTATGCTAATCTGCAATATAGGTGATTGGCAGCTATTTTCCCCCAATTAAAATGAATACACCTTTGTTAATTAGTAGGATATGTAAATAAGCGCAAAATGTTAGCGGACAAATTTTCCATTTCAAATTTCCCTAAATTTCCCATTTTATTGTATTTTATGACTGAACTGCAATAAATTGGGGAATAAATATTATTAAAACAGAAAAAAAAAATTTCAAAATTTTATCACCTTTAAAGAAACAGTAGTTATAATTTCTGATTATCAGACAATCGGCTCTCAAAAATTTTCCACGATTTTTCAATTCGTATGCGTGTATTCTGTCTTCTCAGCTGCACCTTTCCCATGTCAATATGAGTTGACAAATCTATCTCTTCTCAAGTTATGAAACAAAAAAAAAAAAAAAAACAACATCCGATATTCCGTTGCGTGAGTTAACAGGTTGACGTCCATCTAAAAATCAGGGAATTCACTTTACATATTGAGGTTTTGCACCTGACTCTTCAGGTGTCTTAGTCACTTCTTAACAAGCTTGCTACGCTCACACCCTTGGTCGATATGCGAAGAGTTTGCTGCACTCGCAGCCTCATAATACATTTTTTTGAAATATCATCATCTTCTCTCAAACTTTGTGTTCTTACCAGATGTGGAAGAGCATTCCCGGCGTTACCCTTAGCCTAAGAAAATAGTTTTTTTTTTTAAATTCATATTTCTTATATTCAAAACTCTGTCAGAAAATATAGATTCTTACCTAAGCTTGTTTATTAGGTTTGCATTGGTCATATTTTACCTGTAACCAATAATTCATCTTTTATCTTTGAGTAATTAGATCTTATATCTTGCATATTACTTTCAGCCTGGTATATATTAACTGTTGAATTATAGATTCGTATAATATATTACATTATAAATATTGCCTATTATATAACCCTTACGTATCATCGTTTATCATCTCACTGGTATCTGGTACCTTTAACCCTGTACATTTTGCCTGGTATCTTTTAACTCTTATTAGGTATCTGGCACCTTATACCAGTTATCTGATACCTTTTACCTAAAATCTTTTACTTTTTACCTGGTACCTATTCCTTTACCCATCAAACCTTCTACCTGGTACGAGGTACCTTTTCTATCTTCTATTCTAAATTTTTAAAAAGTTTATCCATTCACTTTAGATGACTAGGCCATAAAAAAGTTACACAGTTTCAAATGACAGAATAACTTTGTATATAAATATAAAAGAGTAAAGTTGGCGACCGTAGTCGAGGGCGACTAGAAGACTCCCTTTTTAATAGCTACTACACCGAGTTGTAGAAGAGGGCACTACTCCTTTCCCTGGATTGCTCCACTTTACCCTCGATACGTACCTTATATTGCTGAGTGTTAAGCAAGGAGGTATCAAGTGCCATTTTTAAAGTCTTTAGTATGACACGACCTGGAATTGAACCCAGGTCTCCCGGACAATTGGCGAACACTCTACCCACTAGGCCAATTAGCCGAAGTAAACAATCAAAATGGATATTGTTTGGTATTATTTATGAGCAAACTCTATGGCCGGAGAAACTCTCTAGCCAAAAATATGAATATGCAGTAGTCTAAAAAGTACACCCTTTATATATATATATATATATATATATATATGCATTTTTTATATTCTGAATAAGAACAAAGGTGAGAGAAAGAATCAAAGAAAAAAGCGATTGAAATATTCAAGTATATTCTACCCTTCTCAGAGAAGAAACATTTTGGGGTTAAGGGAAAAATTAGTCACGAAAACTATCTCTACCGAATGCCCTAAAAAGTTGACTATTTGACCAGTGTCTCTATTTCTCTGACATTATGTCTCAACGTATGAGATAAGCCAAAAGACTCCAACACTTCAGTCTTCTGTTACAAGTGGTAAATACCGTGCTAGTCCAACGAGTCCTCTTTTCACGGATTAGCCGGATTATCGAGGGTGTCGGTCAGGATTAAGCCAATCATGCTGCACACTTCGATCTCAATTAACCATAACACAATAAAAACAACGAAGAGTTAAATGTCTCCTTAACATTTACATACCGCTGTCAATGACCCGTAAAGATGATCAGATCGTAATACGAACAGGCGAGTGGGGAATGGAAGAAACAGCCTCGTGTTTTGGTCGTCATTATTTGCAGCCAGACTATCATTAGTTTAACATATATATATATATATATATAGGTCAACAATTTTGATTTTGAATTGTGCTATTAACTTAGGATATACTTTATGTATGAGTCGACAACTGGCTATGAATTAGCGATCTTCGATTTATGAGATGTCTCGTATATAGGTCGAGGGATGATTTTTTCAGGGATTAACTTCGTATATAGGTCGACTATCGATTATGAATAAAGCAATTGTTACTTTAAGATAGAGCTTATATAAAGGTACAATTATGATTTTGCATGGAACAATCATTAATTTACGATATGCTCCGTGTATTAGTCGAGCTATGATTTTGAAGCGGACAATAATTAATTCAAGATATGCTTCATGTATAGGTCGATAAATGATAATGAATCAGTTGTTTTTGATTCGAGTATAAGTCGAATCTTCTTTTTATGTCGATTATGATAGACAGGCATTAACCTGGGATATACCTCGTGTATAAGTCGAACTCTGATTATGAGAGGGACAATCATTAGTTTAGAATACGCTTTGTGTATACGTCGACTGATTATCATCAGCTAACTTGGATTTAGGAAATGACTCGTTTATAGGACGGGGGATTATTTTGAGTGAGACAGTCATTATCTTAAGAAATTCTTTGTAAATAGGTTGAGTCGGGATTTTGAGCGGGGAAATCAATTATTGATTTACTATATACTTCGTGTATAAGTCGAGATATAATTTTGAGTCAGAAGGGTATTTCTTGGAGATATGTTTTATGTATAGTTCAACAACTGATTTACAATCGGTGGTCTTTGATGTCTCATGTATAGGTCGAGGGATGATTTTGCGGGGGATAGCCATTTTATTTAGGATATGCTTCGAGTATAGGTCGAGAATTGATTTTGAATCAAGTAATTTACTCTATGCTTTATATATAGGCCAATAATTGATTCTCTGGTGGGAAATCAACTTAAAATGCTTCATGCAGAAATCTAATTATGAATTTGAACCGGATAAATATTATCTAAATATTATTTAGGATATGCTTCACAAAAAAACTGAGTTATAGATTTATGATAAGCTTTGTATATAAGTCGAAGGGGGATTTTCAGCCGGATTATCAATTATTGATATCGGATATATTTCGTGTATAAGTCGAGATATAATTTTTAGCCGGATGGGCATTTCTTTAGGATATGGTTTACGAATCGGTCAACAATCGTCTTTGATGTCTTGTGTACTGGTCCAGTGATGAATTTGAATTATGCATTTAATGTACTGGTCGCGGGGTAATTTCAAGTCATTAACTTAGGATATACTTCGTATATAGGTCGACCTTCGATTCTCAGGCGGACTGTTATTAATTAAGCATATGATCGCTTACAGGTCAACACGTGATTTTTGAGCAGGACAAATAACAATTCTGACTATGCCTCGTATATCTATCGACAATTGATTTTGAGTCAAGTGAATTTTACTTTCGGGTATACTGAGTGATTTTTCTTCTTTAAAACTTTTTTAGTGTTAGATTTAAATCATGATTATATATATATATATATATATATATACATTAATAATCATTAAAAAATTTCGTGACTCCCAGATTCATCTCTGGGATTGGAGACATGAATTATACTACTTTATTTTTTTAACAATTGTTAACATATCGTGATATTGCTTTTCAGTTTAGTGTATTGAGCACTATAAAGAATGTGAAGTTAAGAGATGCTTTCAGCGTTGAACTTTAACCTCACACACACACACATATATATATATATATAGATGCAACCAATCCACAAGTCAGAATAAATGACAGATTTAATCTGCCATATAAAATCTCCAAAGAATAGTCGTCTCCCTGAATATGTAAATGCCCAGATACATATGAAACACCAACGCACGAAAATATAAATATCATACGATTAACTTTGGAGCTGGCCATCCTGAACACGCCTTTCCTTGCTAGTCCTCTTTTAGGTTCCCCTGGGTTAAACAGTAATTAGATGAATACGATTGATAGATACGCCTGTACGTGTCACGCATATTCAAGCGGTGTTGTTCAAGCCCTGCCCCCAGGGTGAAGGTAGCAATTGGCTGAAAAAGCTAATGCCGATTCATTGGAACTTTCTTATGCTAGAAAGTAGCTTTATGCTAATTTAATTTTATTGTCTTTGAAACAACCTAGCGTGAGGAAAATTCTTAGCGTAATGGCAGCCTAGCAAGCATTTTCTTTGAGGCATTGAGAAATATTAAATAATGGTTTCTGAGCATTTTTTTCGAAATTCGTTAAGTCTTCCTCTTATGCATGACAATAACTGGCAATATGAGACAACTGCAGGAATTCTAAAAGATGCCCATTTGGAGGCAACTGCCGAGGAAAATGTAATGAAGATGGAGAGATAATAGTGAAATGGTTTATATTGGAGACTCGGAGTTGGAATGGTGAAAAGGATCCCACAATCATAAAACCATCTTTTCAAATAGAAAATATCGTAATAATACTCTGCTGGCTAGCCCGGTATAGAAAATTAATGACAGTACAGGAAAGTCACCAATCGTCAAAGGGTTAATGATATTCGTACCAATTATAATACTAATAGTAATTATACTAAAAGTTATACCCATGATTTGCACACAATAAAAATACAAAAATACTTAAATATATCTTGTACATCAGGAAATATGATTGAAATCCTGAGGTATCATATATATATATATATATATATATACTAACGCAAGTATATGCATGTCATTTCTTTAACAGGATATCATTCAGTTTTGTGTTAGGTATTTTGAAATTATCCATAAAAAAGAACAATTCCTTAAATTATAAATATTTTAACGCCAAAGCTGATTCCCAGCATATGACATGAGTAATTTTATTGTTAGATTTGTTTCTTTATTTTTATGATGTTATGTTTTGTTTTTTTTAATACCAAAGCCATCCTTGTTGAACAATGGTGGTTGTGCTATCTAATCCATAGGCGTAGGGAATTAGGAGATTCCCACCTTTTCCCTAGGGTATCAGTTCGAAAGTGAAAGTGTGACTGAATTTCGATCTTGCTTACTATGACATCGCAATCTTGTACGTTAGCCGCTACACAATGGGGACTACCTCTCCATTGTTAGAAGCAAAAGTATCTGTTAAACTGTGTATTAATTTCTTTAAGTTTTATGCTACAATTAGTTATCAACGCCGAGACGAAGTGGTTACTGTATAAGACTGCCATATTGTAGTAAGTGAGTTCGAACTGCTGTCACGCTATTGTGCACACTTTCGGACAAATTCCATTGGGAAGAGTGTCGACCCCCTTATTCCTCCTGATATGAAGTAAAACCACCGCCGTTGTTTTACGAAGATGGCTTTAGTATTGAATAACCACGAAGACGGATATGTCATTTCACAAAGAAACCAAACCCAAGTCAGGTTTTAGATGTAACTAAATGATTTTCTGCGCTTTTAAATGTCTGGCAAAACTCAAATAAAAATCAAATTATTTCCAACAAAAGGCTCTTTAGAGGTTATAAATATATCACTGGTAAATATTTGACTCATAGAAAGGTGTCCATTGTATAGTTTATAATATTATTTTTTAAAATTGCAATTGTTGCGTTGTCACCAAACTATATGTCTGTTGCGTCATCAGTAGGTAAGTGCTATAATATTGGTGAGACACTCAGTTGGGGAGAAAATACAAAAGCTCCACTCGACTTTATAGAGTTACAATGTTCCGTTGTTTTATTTCATCCACCCAGTAACTGAGACCGCAGAAGCAAGAAAATATGGACAATGGAAACGGCGTGGTAAGATTCTTCGTTATTCGTAGGGCATTCTCCAATCGTACATGAACATTCCAGCCACCGTAAGAGAAAAGCAGAGAGAAAAATCACGAAAGCACGAAATATATATACTGGTGTTTACAGAACACCACTACTTCTACTTCCACTTTTGGTAAGTGACACATCCATACACGGTGAAGAATTGCTGATAGGGTCACCGAGTCCAAGATAAAGCGTATCATGTTACTGCTTGCGTCATGGAAGAGAGATTGAACTCTGTTAACTCATCCTTAGTTAGTCATTCGCTTGTAATGAAGACGAAAATGGACACGGTGATTTGAGTTCAAATTTTGAACCAGGCTGTTTTCATTTTCCTTAGCGCTAATGCTGCTTGGAAAACTTTGAATACATTTATTCTCTCTCCAGCAATGGATGAATAGAAGGGTAGACCTGCTCTTTAACCTTGGAATGGCAGCCAATCTAGGAGAAGGAAAACTGTGAATTCAAACCTTTTAAACTTCTACTCGTGCAGGATAAATCCATATGTTTATATACATATATATATATACACACACACATATATATATAAATTGATATGCGTGTGTACGTAAGTGTGTATGTGCGTGCGTGTCTGTGTAGGTTGATTGATAGGAACTGATGACGAAAGTTACATGAATAGAAAGAAAGAAAAACACTCAGTTAAGACCGCTTAAAAACTGACCTTGTGTCACATCCAGCTCATTTAGAAGGGTTGGGTAAATACATATAATGTTACATAATGTTCAATCGAAATGTCCACGACACGGCCAATTTAGCCTACTCTGTATCTGTCGTCGACGTGTACATCAGCTAGTTATTTTTTATTTCCTCTATGCATTGTATAATATTCTGGCTTTAATAGATATGAATAATCTAAAAGAAAAAAACATGATAAATAAATCCATGTTTAAAGAGATATGATTTTTTTTCTTTTTAATAGAATAAAATACGTTTTTTTTTCTGATATTTTTTTTTTTTTGCATGATTCGCCTTTCCGTTGGGATTTGACGTCTTTTACGGTTGAAACTTCTAAACACAATCTTTGAAAGTATTTACAATAATTCTTTTTTTTTTTTTAAATAGCGCACTTCTCTTCCTTTCTGTCTCTGTCTCTCTGTTTCTATCTGTCTGTCTCTCTTTACTTGGAGTCCCTGCGTGAATACGACTTTGTGTCATCCTGCCATCGAGGTGGGAAATGAATACACACACACACACACACACACACACACACACACACTCTCTCTCTCTCTCTCTTTTATTCTCCGAACTTTACGTTTTATTTCTCTCTCTCTCTCTCTCTCTCTCTTTTATTCTCCGAACTTTACGTTTTATTTCTCTCTCTCTCTCTCTCTCTCTCTCTCTCTTTGAACAACCAGAAAAACCTTGAAAATATTTTCTTGTACGGATACAATGTGAACGGCTCCCAATTCTTTTTAACACAATGAAATGGCGTAGAAATTTTGGGAGACCAAAATATAAAAAAAATGAATTGAGCATTAGGATATAGATCAGAAATGGGTCTAATCGATCGCAAATCAATGGTTACTGGCCTTGAGCTGCAGGTGGGGATCGATAATGAAATCGATTTAAAAAAAATGGGTCGTTTTCAGGCCGAATGAAGGTACTGGATATGTCGATACATCACCCTCTCTAAAAAAGACAAAAAAATGAGTCTATTTGGTCTAAAAAAATGACCTTGTGTCACATTTTGCTGATACCGAGGGCTTGAGTACATACATATTTCGCCTAAAGGACGAATTAGGAAGCCATTAAGCTCGCTGTCGAATAACATCCGATTTCATAGTGTTAGATCATCCATCCAATTCCCATTGTATATCTATAATGATAATGATGCTTCTGTTTAAGAAGGAATGCAGTACCCTCTATAGCTTGTTTCTTAGTTATTTCCGTAAGATGGAGAATTTTAATAGTTAAAAAAAATGATACTCAGTGCGAAAGCCGGCCGCATAGAATTAGGATTATGAACCGGATAATACTCTACTCTAATTTAGACCACGCCATCAGCAGGGGTTAGAATATAGTGAATCCACTGATGACTGTAAGATCCCTCTATTACCCCCTAAAAAGGATGTTCTGGGTACGATACTAAACTGTATTTAGTAGTTTAGTTCTAATTCTGGAACTCTCGAGAGATGAAGTAGTTTTTCATTGCCATTACTTCCAGCTCCACTCTGATACGAAGTGTAAGTACCTATGAGAAAAACAGTGAAAAAGTGAATGTGTAAAGCGAGGTATTACTGAAATAAATTTAAAATATTGCACTGCCCTGTCGGCTGGGGCTGTAGAATATGCTCACTGCATCTCAACCGAGGGATAACACTCTCCCCGTCAACCAATGTCCTGGATATGACACAAAACCTTCTGATGGTAAGGTTCCAGTCCTGAATGAATTTAGTGAATGTGGAGCACATCTTCATTGCCATTACTCCCAGGTTCACTTTGACCCAGGACCTATTAGTGCCACATCTATGGGTAAAACAGAATTGGTCTATTATTTATCATTCTTGAAACCATTAAAACTGTTTGCAAAAAAGAATGAATGAAGTTAAACTAAACAATTAATATCACATAGCAATACTTGAAATCATCTAACTGTGTGCAAATAAAAGATTAATACTAAATTGAACAATTAACATTTCATAGCAATACTTGAAACCATTTAGATATGTGCAAACAAATGAATAACACGGAAAAGAATTATTAGTGTTCGAAAGCTATACTTTAAACCATTTAACTATGTGCAAACAAATCAGCTCGGACTCGTTTAAAAATAATGTTATCAACAAACTATTCGTTTACAAAGTATATGTTTACTATATATGAATAAATAGGGTTTGGCATTAAATAACCCTCAAGGGTTGATATGCAATGAACACCAACTAACCAACCAACCAATTATATCATTAGCCTAATTCAAATAGAGAAAATTAAGTTAAAAACTTTGAAGCACTACATCAAAATAATGTTTAGTTTATCTTAAATGATGAATATAGTCGTAAATTTCTCGACATTTTTGCCGAGATAAAACAAAATTGAATCAATACTAAAACAGATACAAATGTAGAGGAATGTTCCAAAATTGAATTACCCAACTGTTACGACAAATAGAGAACACAATACGTGATCAATTTATAATGTTGTCTCCAATATGATCAGCCATTAATTTTATTTATTTATCGGTTCATTTATTTTGAGCGGCGACAAAAATTTATTTCAACAGAAAATGTTAAACTACTAAATTAAATCAATGCAACGTAAACTTAAAAAAAATTTTACTCTTAAAAAACTTACGTTGTCTAAATAACTTGTTAAATTACTTACCGCCTTTTTCGGCTTTTTATTAAAAACTTGTTTTTTTCATTTTAAATTATTGTATTGATTAATTTTATGGGCATGTCAATCCATCATGGGTTATTTCATACCAAGAGTTTAGGGACTCGTATTAATATTACATTTTTGTGGAGTTGTTTCTAAAAAGTTTTGGGCATACAGTCCAACTAAATTCAAATTATTTTTAAAAGGACTTATTTGTCCAATAGATCGGACCAAAAAGGTACTACCGTTCCGAGTCAGAGTGGACCTGGGATTTTGTCGTTCTAACTATGAATATACGCGAGCAAAACATATAAACTTCTATCGAATCTTTTTGTTTTATTTATTTATTAATTTTTTAGAAACATAAACTTCAGATTTTAACAGCACATAAATTAATTTTTCGCTTAATCTTTTGTTTATGGAATTCAAGTTAAGTTTTCCGAATGGAACCTATCAAAAAAGCAATTGAACTTCATCATCATCATCATGTCGTGCCGCCACCACAGATATCCATGACCCTCACTCGCCACTTCTCCCAATTGTTCATCGCCTCTGGCAGGTCTTCAGGGCTACATCCCGTATCCTCACAGAGCTGCTGTATGTATGTTCGAGCTGGTCGTCCTGCTTTTGCCCGGCCATATGTCAGGGTTCATAAGTGATGTACTACATGGACCTGGAAATGAACTTAATTGACCTTTAAAATTTGTTTTTTGACTTTAAAGTAGACTTTCAGAAGAAAGAAGTAAGTAAGTAAGTTAGCGACCATAGTCGAGGGTAACCCGAAGGCTCCCTTTTCGATAGCTACTACACCAATGTGTAGGGGAGGGCGCTACTCCTTTCCTGGATTGCTCTACTTTACCCTTGATCTGTACCTTATAATGCTGAGTGCTAAGCAAGGAGGCATCAAGTACCATTTTTGAGTCTTTGGTATGACTCGACCTGGGATTGAACCTAGGTCTCCCGGGCCAGGTCTCCCGGTATTACTTTTACTTAAGAAAGAACTAACTAAAGTAAATAAACGTTAATATTTATGATGTTAAAAAGAATATTTCAAGCAAATGAAACAGAATTGTTGATTTGGTTGCAAAAAAAAAAACAAAAAAAAAAAAACATTAACCAAATTAATTAAACTTTTTAAAAATTATTATAAATGTGAATATCCAAAAATGGGCCTTAAAGCGTAATATTGACGGTGTTTATCACCTTCAAAATTAGGCATTTAGCGAAATATCAACGGTGTGTATCAAAATAATGGGCCTACATAGAAATATTGTTTGGGAATATTCACCCAAAATTAACCTCTGTGAAAATTTTTTTTAAATAACAAGAAAACTTGGACCTATCAGGAAATATGCACGGTGAATATCAAAATAATCAACCTACAGAAAAATAAATTTAGTGAATATCCAAAAAATTTAGCCGACAGCGAAATATGCACCATAAATAAATAAATCGACCTAAAGTGAATGTGAATATCCAAAAATAGGACCTATTGTTATGTATGCACGGAGAATATAAAAAAAGTGGACTCACAGCAAAATATGCTCGGTGAACATTTAAAAAAAACTCGGTCATATAGGAAGATATGCACATTGAATATAAAATGAGTGAAATATTCCCGGCAGATATTAAAATAATGAACCATCAGAAAAATAAGCTTTGTGAATATCCCCCCCCAAAAAAAAAAATTCACAATATAAAGGTGAATAGCTAAAACGGTGAATAGCTAAAAACTAGACCTATAAGAAAATATGCCCGGGGAACAAAAAAAAAAAAGGATCAATTCCTGAATAAGTTGGCTAGGGTAAGGGTTAGTGAAAATTTATTTAAAGCATCTAATCACAATTTAAAATATCAGAATTCTGGAAAAAAAATCCTGATTTATGGGGTATACCAAAAGATTTCCTTTTTTAAGAAAATAATTTTTCTCTACTACTAAGGGGAACTTGGACAACAATAATCAAGGAAAATAATCACTTCCTATATGTGTTTAAGCCTTTAAAGTTTCATTGAAGTTTGTAGCAATAATTATTTTTAAAAAAGGATTCTGTTTTTCACTGTCTCTTTTTTGCTTTTTTTTATCCTATGCACTTCTCGATTATAAAAGACGTTCGTGGTGTAATGGTTAACGCCATGAGAAATGGACACGGGGACACGATTTCAAATCCGGGATAAGATTATTCGCATTTCACATAGCGCTAATAACCTTAGGAAAGATATAAAAGCAATTGTTCTCCCTCCAGAAAGCAGACTATACTGTTTAACCTTGATATGGCAACCAGTCTAGGAAAAGGAAAATTCTGAATTCATACCTGCTAAACTCCGTTTAAATATTGACCATCTGTCGCATCTGCCTGAGTGGAGATGTTGGTAAATATGAATATATATATATATATATATATATATATATATATATATATATATATATATATATATATATAATTGGCCTAGTGAGTAAAGTGTTCGCCAATGGCCCTGGAGACCGAGGTTCATTGCCTGGTCAAATTATACCAAAGACTCAAAAAATGGTACTTAATGCCTCCTTGCTCAAGTCTCTGCATTATAAGTAATGGATCAAGAGTAAAATGGAGCAATCCAGAGAAAGGAGTAGCTCCCTACACAACACCTCAGTGTTGTAGCTATTAAAAAGGGAGCCTTCGAGTCGGTCTCGATGACAGTCACCAACTTTACTTTGATATGTCTGAATATCAACTTATATGTCGAAATTCTGCGCTTGTCAGTTCATTAACTGTTAAGGTCGGAAGTTGCAAACAAAAAACATTCCTTTTATGATGGTAAATACTTGAGATTGCCAAGTGTTGGTTAATTTCTTTGCAGTTGAAAATTTCTCCACATACATCTCCATATGTCCCTCTATCTCACGCCCTCTTTGTATCGAGGTCTGCCTCTCTCTCTCTCTCTCTCAATATATATATATATATGTATATTGAGAGAGAGAGAGAGAGAGAGAGAGAGCTAGAGAGGAGGAGGAGGAGGAGGAAAGGGCAAAAAGAGACACTGATACACCAAGCATTTTGCCTATGAAGTGGCTCTATCCTTGATATCGAGCACTATCCCTAAAACAACGAGAGTTTTGTTTTAAACGTTACTAGTACTAATACTATTACTAGTATATATGTATACCGTATTTTCATTTTTATGCCTATGCCTATGCAATAACTCTGGCAGTGTGAAAAAGCGCAGATGATACAATTCGTAAATAATAAAAAAAATATAACACAAAGGGATATCAGGAAAAAAAATTCACTAAAAAAGGAAACGACTAAAAACATTCGTATTGCTTGAAATATGTCTCGCCAAAGAGAAAAAATATATAGGTTGTTTCAGAAAAAATTATATCTTTTCGTAATTTAATAATCAATTCTTGTGCATGTGCAGAAAAAATCTCTAAATTATATGTTTATTGTTTCATATTTTTTTTTACCTTTTCAGATATAGAAATGCCATTCACTGGAAAAGAAAAGCCGTTTAAATATCAAAGATAAAATCAAGAGATATTTCTGATCGTGCAGCGAAAATTTGAAATCATTTAGACAAGAGAACTGGTCAAGTTATTGGTTTACAAAATGATATCGACTGTTCCAAAATACCCTGTACATCTCAAATGATGTCAATATTTTTTAAACACTGTATGTGTGTGTGTGCGCGCGCGCATGCGCGTGCTCGTTCTTGTTAAAAACTAGACATAGAGTAGTATTATTAATATCTTCTAAAATCTTGTTTGTAACCGAGTTCTTATATTCATGGGTTTTTCTTTTTAATTTCATTCGGCTCATTTTCCTAGCCGTCCTATAAGTGAATTTTTCAGGGTTGTCATTTTGGTGGTAATCTAATTACATGAACTGTCGATGCTAATGCTACGTGGCGGGAAACGTAAACGCAAAATGGCCGCCAACTGCGAACCCGACCTGTCAGCGGTCCTCGCCATATTTGGAGATGCGTGTATTGATGCAGTGGTACCAAAAAATTCGACGCTGTAGGTGGGCAGATGAACAGGGTTGGGTATACCCGTATGGCTGACTGACTGTGATTGTTTTCAAGACTCAGTGTGTCCCGGAAGCTCTTCAATAATGTGAAGGTACGGAGAGGTAAAAAAATATATACAGTATGACAGAAATGAATAAATTTAAAAAAGAATAAACTGAGAGAAAGAGAGAAATTGGAGAGGAAGGAAGCATTAATTAATTAATTAAAAACTAATTTCCTAATAAAGTATTTAATTAATTAATAAGGAATTGAAATTAGAAAGGTGTTGAAGTTTTAAATGGAAGATGAAATAAGCAAAAACGTTTTAGACAATAAGACAAACAAGAAAAGAAAAATAGAATGAATGAATGAATAAATGAATCAATTCAGTAACGAAAAGGTTTAATAGGGTGTAGAGAGAGAGAGAGAGAGAGAGAGAGAGAGAGAGAGAGAGAGAGAGAGGGGGTAAGAGAGTGAGTGAGAGGGTAAGAGAAAGAGTGAACATTTTGAATGAAAGCGGATAAGAAAGAAAGAAAGAAAAGAGAAGAAGCAGAACAAACGAAAGAAAGAAAGAAAGAAAGAAAGAAAGAAAGAAAGAAAGAAAGAAATAACCGTCATCAGAAAAGCTTGATGAAAGTGCTAAGATTTTGAAGAAAGAAAGAAAGAAAGAAAGAAAGAAAAATAGAAAGAAAGGAAGATTTTAATGGAGAGAAGAAGGATAGGTTGTTTTTTTTATAGCAATGCCATATCAGCTCTTAATGATTATTTAATGCCAAATCCCGTTTATACATCACATTTTTAAATGAATATTTTGTAGGTAACATTTTAAAATAACCAGAGGTCATTTTTTTTGGCACATAGTTAAATGGTTTCAGGTATTGCTCTCTATTAATAATAATTCAATTTTATATTTAAACGGTTAAACAGTTTTATTTGACCCCTTGACAGGTACTATCACTCCGGGTTTGAGTGGACCGTGGAGTAATGGTAATGAAGGATTACTCCATACTCCTAAAAGCTCCAGGACTGAAGCCTGATCATCAGATGGTTTGTTGTCATATTTAGGACACTCGTTGGTGGTGAGGAGAGGTCATCATACATCTCTGCAGAAATGCAATCGGCGTATTCCACAACCCAAGCCAACTAGGATGAACTGCAATGAGGGAAATATGGACGGTGAATGACAGAGAAAAAAGAATTTTAAAAATTTAAGATGAGGGATGAGAAGATGGTATCATTCTTTTTTTTTTTTGTCCTTGTTGCTGTGGGTGTTGTTTTAGTTGTGGCACTAAAGGTGGTGGTAAAGAAGAAGAAGAAGAAGAAGAAGAAGAAGAAGAAGAAGAAGAAAATATTAATAATAAGAAGAAGACGAAGAAGAAGATAACAATAATAATAAGAAGAAAAAGAAGATAATAATAATAATAATAATAATAATAAGAAGAAGAAGAAGAAGAAGAAGAAGAAAGCAAATGGAGAATGAAAGGAAGAAAGTGGTTAAAAGTTTTATCTTAAGATGAAATTGTTGTGAAGAAGACGAGTTTAAAAATATGGTTCAAAGTACAAAAGGTGAATTTCTGTATTTTTCACCAATTTCTTTCATCGTTATCCTCACTTCAACTTCAGAGAGAAAGAAGAAAGAAAATGCGCAAAGAAAAATAATCATAAAATTTTCACTCGTCTTTTTTTCATCCTGAATTTTGTATCTACTTTTTCTTTTATAAAGTTAACAGAATCAGATGTAATAGTATTAAAATTTCTTCGATTATATACAATATGAATATTTGACTAGGGTCTCTATTTTCTTGGGTGTAGTCCGCGTAGTGTCGAAGCTAACGTGCTGGACTGCAGCTTCGTAGTAAGAAAATTAGAACTTCAGTCGCACCATTACGTTCACTTTCGGACTAATACCCTTGGGGTAGGTATTGGACACCCCTTACCTACCAGCTATGAGTTAAGTAGAACTATTACTGTTTTTTTGGCTTTAGCGTTAAATAACCCCTGAGTGTTGATATGCCTTTAAACAAAGAAACCATCCAACCAACCAATATCTTCTTCTTTTCGTTGCCTTTTATTACAGAAACAGTTTTAGACGTAGATTAAAAGGGTTACCCGATTTTGTCCGGTAGTAGGTATAAGATCACCGATAACAATTTAATGAGAACTATTTCTATAATATATTTCTTTTCAATTGAATACACGAAGGTTGATATACCATTAAATAAAGAAATCAAATCAAACCAAACCAATCAATTAATCAATGAATTAAATTATTTATTCTTACTTAGAAATCGATCTAAGTAAAAGCTGTATCGAAATAGTTTCTTTGGGTTGAGCAGTCATAGCTAATTTGAAACAGACCTCGCCAAGACTTCACATATACCTTCCAAATGAAAAAAAAGTTCAGTCGCCAAATGTCCTGACAACAGATATATAAAGGTCAGTTGAAGATACTTGGATACCATAAAATAGTTTTCATTTAACAAATGGATATGCGACATCACTCGTGCATTTTTTTTTATTACATATCGTATTGTATAGGAGATCACATGACGTCATTGCAAACGTGTTGAACTGCAGCCTCGAAGTAAAGCAGTTTGAACTCTAGTCGCGCTATTGTTTTCCTTTTTGGACAAATACACTTGAGAAACGCAAAAACTCTTTTCACCCACACCACCTATTGTTTAAATACTATCACTTCTGTTCTTTCTTAAAGATGGCTTCGGCATTAGAAATAATCCTGCGAAGGTCGATAGGCCCTTTAAAAGAAACCAATATTAGAGCATAATAATTTAAAGAAAGAACAAACTTTTTTTAGAAAAAGATTTCTTCTGAATATGACCTGAGGTCAAAACTAGTTGTGAACAAAAAAAGTATAGATGACACAAAAGTAATTTTTCTATTTTTCTTATCATATTTTACTCTTTATATATATATATATATAAGTTTGGTTAAAAAACGGAAACAGCCTTTTTTATGATCTTGCATTTTTTTCTCTAGCTTTAAATCGATAAGAAAAGTTCCACTAAGTTCTGCTTCACTGGGCAACTTCTTAAGGAGCAAAAACTAGGAAAAGTTCATTATGAATTTGACTCTGATACAAAGAGACTCGCAAGACAGAGAAAAAACATATGATAAAAAATGTTAAAATTTAGTTGTCTTTACCCAATCACATGTAAGCAGTATATATATATATATATATATATATATATATATATATATATATATATATATATATATATGTCCTCGTTATTGAATAACACAATGAGTGCATTCATATTCTAAAACTGATCTACCAACCAACTGTTATATTTTGACCTTCGACCCGGCCCAAAAATGCAATTCCAACGTGATGCACCGGAAGGAAGTGACACATTCCAATGGCCAGTAATCGAAAGAGATCGCGTGGGCGGATTAAGACTGATAATATGGGACAAGGTCAAGGTCCCACTGTGCCACTACAGACTGATGCACCGGAAGAGAGTGATCTGAACTGCATGACAGTTATTTCCGCTTGATGACGATTAAACATTCGATTTCAAAGATCGAGTGGGTGTCGAACGATTATATAACTCAGTTGAGTTCAGTTCCGGCCAGTTGAGTTGCAGACAGTTGGAGTCGGAGATAGACGAGTTGGGGTAGGGAAAGCCACACCAGGCCGAAGGGGCTTGGGGCCCTGACGAGTTGGGGTCCAGAGAAGATGCTGATAAGATGCAGTAAAGAAAGACAGCACCCAGCAGAGTGGACCCCTGGGCTCCGGTTGAGCATCAGAAGAACAAGAAAGACATAACGTGACGGCCATAAGTTTGGGGTCAAAATATTTCAGTTATGTTCGCTCTCTAGCACACTCTCACACGCAAACCCTGAGTAACCCTTTTCGAACCCTTGCAATAAAGTGAGAGGTAAATATTTTGTTAAAGAAATCTTCCTGCGTCTGTCTTTGTCACTGCGTCTTTATTATTGCGTGCGTCTGTTATTCATTGCGTCAGTATGTATCCAGCATATATATGTATATTTCTGCGTGAATCAGCAGATGACAATATAACATAACTAATAAACTTCAAATTGTGTAATATCTAGGTAAGAAAAAGGGGCTTGTAATAAACATAAAAAGGGTAAGGTATAAAATGAGAAGATACAGAATAAGTTGAGTTGGCTTATTAAGCATTGGCAATTGTAGTTTTGAAGAAGGCCGTAGAAAACAGTAGTGCGTTCTTTATTCATTGTTTGCCGATGAACTAACGTATTGTTGAATGATATTCACTTACAAATAGACGAGTAACGAAGATTACAAGGGATAAGGGGTAGAAAGAGAGAAGATACGGACAAAAGTTAAAAGAGGAACAGGGGTATCAGATGAGGTACAATGGGTTCAGCTAGTCGGCATAATCTGCGATGAGTTACGAACATTCCAAGTCGGAGAAATGAAAGCTGTATCTTGAATGAGTCCTCCAATAAGCAATAAGACAATTCGGCTTCGACTTGGGAAAGTACATAACGAATGGTCAAAAAGAGATATCCAGCGTTCTTTGTCACAGCTGAAGTGGCCATGACAGACAGAATCACAGTGACAAATCGACTTACATATTGACGTCTCAAATCTGTCTGAATGAAAAGTGAAGGGAAATTCATTTGAATGTGTAACGGTCTTGGCTGTTTAAACACTCCCCATACAGAAAAAAGGTGACTTCAGATTGCTGTATGAATTATTAAAACGTCATGTTTGTGAAACACAGAGAACGTAGAAACAGGTGAGTCTTCGGGCTTGTCTTGTACCTACGAGTAATATGCACTTCACAGTGGTGGGTAGCGTTCGGTGTTCGGATCCAAATAAAAACAATAAAGTGATTTACACACACACACACACACACACACACACACACACACACACACACACACACACATATATATATATATATATATTTATATATATATGAGTATATGGTTACAGAAACCGAAACGTTAACGACGACTTTCATCATAATATATATTAACCTATTTGGATTATGTTTTTCTGCTACGTTCATAGTGTTGGATTTTAACCCATATTTACTTTCACACACACACACACACACACACACACACACACACACACATATATATATATATATATATATATATATATAAGAATAGACTTAGAAATGTTCATAAATTTGTTGATGAATACTAATATATATATATATATAGAGAGAGAGAGAGAGAGAAAAAGAGAGAAAGAAAGAGAGGAAGGAAGTGGAGTGGTTTAGTTTAGTTATTTGGTTTTATGGTATATTAACAATTGTTGGTTATTTAATGCCAAATACTGTTCATATATTCGTAATTTTTAAGTGAACAGTTTGTAGGTGGCATTTTTTAAAACTAACCAAAACTCATTTGCTTAATGGTTTCTAGAATAATAATCCATTGGACAGTTCTATCTGAGTTGTTGATAAGAGATTAACAGGTACCTCTCCGGCTCAAAGTAGATCTGGGACTAATGGCAATAAAGAGGAACTCCACATTCCCCAAAGCTCTAGGTTTACTCCTCTACAGATATGCTGCTAGTGTATTCAACAGCGCCAGTCGACTGGCCCGGTAGCTAGATTGCTAGAATGATATGAACCAATAGATAGATTGATAGATAGAAAGATAGATAGATCAGTAGAAGAAAGGTTTAAATGTAGTCTCATCTCCGTGAGAAAGGGGTAACTTGTCAAAACCTGCCTTTAAAAAACGGCATTCAAACTGATTTTCACCGGAGCTTGTAGATTGACCCGTAGCACCACTTGTTAATAATCATCTTATTTCATAACAAGCATACTTACTCTCTTCCTCTTCTCTCTCTCTCTCTCTCCCTTTCTATCTCCCTCTCCCTTTCTCTCTCTCTCTCTCTCCCTCTCCCTACATAAATGTATATATATATATCTACAGAAGAAAACTTGTTTTCGTATGGCACAAGTTAATTGGGATATACAAAGACCGTTTTATAATTTGGAACGATATACCAAATTTGAAAAAAAGCATCCAAATTACTTGTGCTTTAACCACAATCCTTGAACAATCTTGAAATATGGGCATATCTATTCAAAATCAGACACTATTAATTTACTCAGATTAACTTAACCTGGCACTGGGCCAAATATCTAGAGCACCTACTCAGTTTAGAATAAACTAAGTAAATAAGTTGGCGACTGTAGTCGAGGGTGACCCAAAGGCTCTCTTTTCGATAGCTACTACACCAAGGAGTTGGGGAGGGTGCTACTCCTTTCCCTTGATCCTTACCTTATAATGCTGAGTGTTAAGCAAGGAGGCATCATGTACCATTTTTTGAGTCTTTGGTATGACTCGACCAGGGATTGAACCCATATCTCCCGGGCTATTGGTGAACACTCTAACCATCATGCCAATGTCCGGTATGTTGATTGAGACATCCTTCCTGATGTGTAAGTTTTTGAGTTTTACAATGCGTATATTCTATGCTCGGTATTGACTAAGCTAATCTTAGTACGGCACGAGGTTATAATTAAGGTGTGGGGAAGAGAATGAAAACGAATACTCAGTAATGGCAATGGTGAACGAGACTAGTTTACGAGCCACAGATCCACAAGGAGATGCCTAGGGGTATTGTTCGTTATTGGTATACACATTACTCAGTCTGTCATGTGACTGACCAGAAACAGACAGTAACGCCTCCAATTCGGTCGCACAGATTGATAGAAGAGGGTGAGGAAAACAAGAAAGAGTTTTCGAAACTCGACTTGAATAAATTCTGATGCATCGTTTTAGATTTGCTTTTGCTGGTTGGTTGGTTGGTTGGTTTTTAGTTTCGCACATACCAACCTAATCTAGGTCACTGAATGCTGAAATCAACTTTTGTTCAATCGATTTTATGTAATTGCCCAACCCCACCGCATGACAAATACGTGATAAAAGTTCAATTTTTCAAGGAGATTTTAACAGGTTTGAATAAAGAGTTTTCCTTCTCCCAGACCGGTTGCCTTACTAAGGTTAAAGAGCCCAGTCTGCCCGCATATTTCCTCATAGTTGGAGAGAGAATAATTGGATACATACCTTTTCCAGAGGTATGAATACTTTGCGAAATACAACTATTCCTGTTTAACAATAACACACTGATACAAATTACTGTTAAGCATAAGACAAACCCGAAGGAACGCATATTTCTATATTCTCAGCCTTTCAGAAATATGAATTTTCAATAATTCATCATCTAAAATCATCTTTTTCATATAGAAGCAGTTAAACAGTCATATCCGTTCAGAAGTAGGTATATATATATATATTCAGAGTTTTCTTTCTACAATACAGATCACTTATCAAGGCTAAAGAATCCAGTCCACTCTTTTATTTACCCATAGCTTGAAGGAGAACAGAAATATTTATGTCTCGCCCCAAAACATTAACTTGAACTAAATTGCAAATAGCCTCCGCCAGGATTTGAACTAGTGTTGTCGATTCCATTTCTCATAAAGATAACCACGAAGTTAAGTGCTCCTCGTTATACACAGGTATGTATGTTATCTTTCGTTGCTACCTCGTCCACATCGTAATACATGTGTTGTTTGTGGTAAAATGTGAAAATTAAGTCCTAGATTAAAAAGACAGATGACGATTCATAAAAAGGATATTTTACAGTTTCAGTTTTTGCCTGAAGTCTTTTTAGTCGGCACATGTGCTTTAGAGTCAGTTCAGAGCTCATAAACGGGAATCAGATATTAATCACGAAGTTTGAATTGTAAGTTTGCTGATAAATACGGTTATCATCTACCCAGTTGTGGCAGTCATCATGTACATATGTATGTATCTAACGTTCACAGTCTCTTCATACCTTTTTATATATTTACTTATCTTTCAAGTTATCTAAGTAGATAGATAATAGATCTGTAAATTTTCAGTCTTTTCATATTTATCTATCTATCTTGCGGGCAAACTCACAAGCGAACTAAGCTTTTATATAAGTCATTTTTTTTTCTGCGTATATATCTGTCTCTCTATGGATTCATATAACTTTGATCATCTGTCCATATGTATCAATTATTCTATTTGTTCACACACACACACACACACACACAAACACACACATGACCTCTCAGCACAAATAAGACAAGACAAAAGGTTAATCTTTTCAGCAGGATTACATGGTTATAAATGCTATATGAGATGCAGAAAACCTCGTTCAGAATTTGAACTACTAGAGAAACTATTACTCAACATGTGTTTCCATTATATATATATATATATATATATATATATATATATATATATATATATATATATATATATATGTATGTATTGAATTTATTGAATTACTATGACGAGTTGTTTTCTAGTCATGGTACTTCAATTTATAATATATAATTCCCGTATTTAATATATATATATATATATCTATGAAAATTTCTTAATTCATACATATCTTTCTAAATATCAATCTCTCTCTATGTGGGTAAATCTATTAATTGTTTTTATTTGGATTCGAACTCCGACCGCTATCCACCACTGTGAAGTGCATATTACTCTTAGGTATAAGGCAAGCCCGAAGACTCACCTGTTTCTACGTTCTCAGTGTTTCACAAACATGACGTTTTAAGCAATCTGAAGTCGCCTTTTTTTCTGTATGGGGAGTGTTTAAACAGCCAAGACTGTTACACATTCAAATGAATTTCCCTTCACATTTCATTTTGTCTGATTTGAGACGTCAAAGTGTAAGTCGATTTGCCGCTGTGATTCTCTGTCATGGCCACTTCAGCTGTGACAAAGAACGCTGGATATCTCTTTTTGACCATTCGCTATGTACTTTCTCAAGTCGAAGCCGAATTGTCTTATTTCATTTCTCCGACTTGGAATGTTCGTAACTCATCGCAGATTATGCCGACTAGCTGAACCCATTGTACCTCATCTGATACCCCTGTTCTTCTTTTAATTTTTGTCCGTATCTTCTCTCTTTCTACCCCTTATCCCTTGTAATCTTCGTTACTCGTCTATTTGTGAGTGAATATCATTCAACAAAACGTTAGTTCATCGGCAAACAATGAATAAAGAATGCAGAAATGTTTTCTAAGACCTTCTTCAAAACTATAAGTGCTGTTGACTGATTGCCAAAGCTTAATAAGCCAACTCAACATATCGTATTCATTCAGACTAGCTGGATGCATTATAAAACATTTCATATTATTCTTAGCCAGTATCTTCTCATTGAATACCTTATCCATTCGGTCTTCATGAATTGTCTCTTTTTCAGTTCAAACGTTTTTGAAATTTTTTAATGATTAATTCTTTGACGGTTTGAATTATGTTATTTCAACACTCTCTGGGTTATTCAATGCCGAAGTCTGTTAGATGGTTCCAAGAAACCAATAATAATAATAATAATACTCATTAATAGATAAACTTTCAAATGTTTAATAATACCAGGCTATTGGCCTAATGAGTAGAGAGTTCGCCAATGGCCCGGGGGACCGGGGTTCAATCCCAGGCCGAGTCATACCAAAGACTCAAAAAATGGTACTTGATGCCGCCTTGCTTAACACTCAGGAATATAAGGTAAGGATCAAGGGTAAAGTGGAGCAAACCAGTGGATGGAGGAGCGTTCTCCCTTACAGCTTGGTGTAGTAGCTATTGAAACGGGAGCCTTCGGGTCACCTTCGACTAAAGTCGTCAACTTTATTTTATTCTCAATAGAATTTGTTTGCACAAAATAAAAGTTTTAAACAACAATTTTTCTTTGAGACTCGAAAAGCATAAAGTGGTGGGCAGCGGCTTCGAAGTAAGCACTTTCGGGCTAATACCGTTGGAAAAGTTTTTTTTAAAAAGCCCTTACCCAAACAGATATGTCTTTAATAGAAATACTACTACTGTTCTTCTACAACGATGGACTTGGCATTAAAAAAATCATGAAGATTGATAGAGCGTTAAATAAAGAAACCCTAACCAACCTAACCAAACCAAACTCATTGAGGGGAAGTCCCTGTGATGAGGTTGCTAACGTGCTGGGAGGCGATATCATAGTAAGCGGGTTCGATATCTAGTCATATGGGGAAAAATACGGAATGTGAATGAGCGAAAGAAGAAAGAAAATACGTAAAGAAAAATAATTATAAGATTTTCCCTCGTCTTTCTCTCTTCCGAAGTTTTATATCTATTTTTTCTTTTATAAAGGTAATAGAATTAGATGTAATAGTACTAAAATTTCTTCGATTATATATAATATAGATATTTGACTAGGGTCTCTATTTTCTTGGGTGTAGTCCGCGTAGTGTCGAAGCTAACGTGCTGGACTGCAGCTTCGTAGTAAGAAAGTTAGAACTTCAGTCGCACCATTACGTTCACTTTCGGACTAATACCCTTGGGGTAGGTATTGGACCTTCTTATTAACACTGGCTAGCAATTAAATACTACAACTACTGTTATTTCACAAGGATGGCTTTGGCATAAAATAACCCACAAATGTTGATATGCCACTAGACAACGGAGCCAAACCAAACTTATTTTCATTTAATGATAATTGCTTTTTGCACACAGACATATTGGTTTCAAGTTGCAAAAATAATAATCCCGTGTAAACAATTATAGCTTCAAGTATTCTTAATACAAATAATTTGCCGAAGTTCTTTTTTGTTGCATGCAATACAATGAATTCAAGAATGTATTTATCCAACTCCTCCGTGCTGGGCACGATACGACTCAAAGTCACAATTTAAGTGCAGTACAACTATTTTGAATTCATAATTTTCTTTTTCCTAGATTGGTTGCCTTACCAAGGAAAAACATTCGAGTCAGCCCTACAATTTATCTGTAGCTGGAGAGAGGAAGATATGGGAATTATGCTCCCCAAGTTCATTTAAGCCCAGTGAGAAATCTCTGTCAGATTTGTTTAAGAATTAGTGATACCTTGTGTGTCTTTTAGGCGTAAAATGAATGCTGGGTAGATTTGGTTAATGTAATAAGGGTGATTTAAATCAACCACTATTCTTAGCTCCTTGCCCTCAGACGTCTTTCCTTGCCAAGACAGAAACCAGTTTTCTTTTGCCGGAAGATGAATCATGGGTAATGGAGATTAGATTGAGAACGAGACAGTGAATAGGGGTACTTCCGAAAGCCACTATTTTGTGAAAAGGCTCCAGGAGAAAGAGTGAGTGGGAAGGTAAGAAAAGGAGGCAAATAGAGAGAAAAAGAGAAAGAGTTTGTAAGCACTGAAAGGGTGGAAATGCGTGGAGATGAGGAAGCACGAAGAGAATGGAAGACCAGTAAAAAAAAGAACGGGAATCGCTTCATCTATTAAAATAAGAAAATAAAATTAAAAGAATAAATAATATCAAATTAATGGTGGAAATAAAGTTACACTTTCATTATTTGAATCTGAAATGAAAAATATCACCACCCAACTATTGGTAACAAGTTAAATCAACTAAAACCAACTTGAATATGGTTATATACACATCACTCATCAATAAGTGACCATGTATCAGACTAACCTTTGCAAATACAGAATTGTCATTATTGTCTAACTTTTTTTGAATAAGTTCATAAACTAAAAAAAATAGTTTTAGTTTATTTGCTGAACGGCATCTCACCTCCTTAGGGGTTATTTAATACCAGAATTCGATTAATTCGTAAATGTTTTATTATTATAGAGAAGAATAGAGACAAAGATAAGAAGATAGATAGATAGATAGATAGATAGATGGGTGTTTGGTTCATTTGTTTAACGGCATCTCAACTTCTTATGGGTTTTTTAAAGCCGAAATTCGATTCTTTTTAAATGTTTGATTCCTATTGAATATTTTCAATGTACATTGCGTTTTAGTCGTCTATAACTATCTGTAAGAAGTATTCTTATCTAATACAAATAATTTGTACACAGTTACATGGTTTCAAGTATTCCTATCAAATACTAACAATTTATACACAAATTAAATGTATTCAAGTAATTAATGATACAAATGATTCTAAGTAAACAAATTTTGCTTCAAGTAAGATTTCTTCACACAAACAGTTCGCGCTTTTATATAGTATGAATTATTCAGTATCTCATCCTGATCCTAATCATCAGGGCGTGCCCATAGCATGGATTACTTTGGCTTCTCTCTCTCTCTCTCTCTCGCCATCTGTCCCCATGACCATAGAACTGTTTAAGTACTCTAGATGGTGCTTAGTGTTCGAACAGAGTTGATGAAAGTAAGTCCATTGGAGTACGTTGCTCATGAATTTGTCCTTACTTCGTTCGCAGCAGTGAGTGGCATATTGTCTTTGTCTTATGATTATGGCTGTCGAGATTGGAAGAAAATAGCCATACAACCGCTGTTTTGTAGGGTGCTGCTTCCTTGATTTGTTCAAAGCTCAGAATTCTTGTATAGTCCCATCCAAGCTTTTTCTCCATGTGTTAAAGTGGCGCAACCATACAGTAGTACTAACATGGCTACAGCACGGAAGAATTCCCCCCTTTTTTAAAAATCAAGGATCAGATTTCCATAATTTGCCAACGCGTATGTTGACATCACTTTCAGGAGATGAGATATGTCTACCGACTTTTCTCCTTCTGATTTCTAAGAAGGTAAAGAATTTCTCTTGGTATAACCTGAATTTAATGTAAACTATGGATCGAAAATTAATCAGAAAATAGTCATCAATTTTCTCGCCAAGAGATTGAGATTGACTGAAAAATATTAATTGTTAATCGATGGGAAATTGATTGACAATGTCATACAAACAATGAGAGGGGTGGCAGATACTTTATGTTATTTGGCTTGTCGATTTGTACCTCTAAATAATATGAAGTGTGTTTGAAAATAATAGCACTGGTGTAACAAAGGATTAATTTCCCTTCCAAATCAAGGATTAAATAGTTTCCACCTCAGAGTAATCACCTTCAAGTCTAATGCACTTCCCTATCCTTCTCTGGCATGCTTTACAGCTGGAATAATTCTTCTAAGATGCTCCTCAGCTCCGTTGTAACGGCACATTTGATGGCCTTCACGTCTGCAAAACGGATTCCTCAGGAGTTGGGGTAAAAAAGAAAGTCACATACAGCAAGATCAAGTGAATAGGGAGCCTGTTCCAGTACGATCAGGAACGGCCGGATGCTCAGTACACCCAGTCCCACTACGTTTTAGACATGCCTATAGTTTCAGGGATATTTTCCTAAACATTCAAACATTCAATAAAAAATCATTACACATTATCTGCCTCATTTGCTTGACGTTGACCTCAGTCCTGTTCGTTGAAGGTCTTCCGCTCCTAGTTGGAATTATTTAATTATTTTCAAACAATTTAGCATTATTCATCTAAAAATAAGATTACCAACAAACAATGGACTTACAAATAATATTTATTTCCATTTACCTGTATGAAAACCAGTGTTCTCTGGCTTGTTTAAAAATAACATTACTATTAACTTCTAAATCCTTTGTATTACCATTTAATTGTGAGCAAACGAATGTGTTCTGGCTTGTTTAAAATGTTATCAATAAACTGCTTTTACAAATGATATATATATATATATATATATATATATATATATGGAGGATTTGGCA
>OY757930.1:88038221-88078221 GCA_963585895.1 Sepioteuthis lessoniana | reverse complement strand
CTAGTTGCCTCATCAAGGCTGAAGAACCTAGTCCGTCCTACTATTTACCCATAGTTGGAGGGAGAATAAGGGGGTTCATACCTTTCCCAAGGGTATTTGCCCGAAAGTGAACGTAAGAGCGCGACTGGAGTACGAACTCGCGTACTACGATTCCGCAGTTCATCGCTTTAACCATTACACCACGAGGACACCCCTATCTGGTGATATCTGAAGGTACTGATTGGGTAAACTTAGTTATTGATAATGACCTGCCGTCCCGTAACCTGTCAAGAATATATATCACTAAATGTGATGCCAAGGTGAATAAATAAATAAATGTTGGCGACCTTAGTCGTGGATGACCCAAAGGCTCCCTTTTCAATAGCTACTACACCTAGGTGTAGGGGAGGGCGCTACTCCATTCCCTGGATTGCTCCACTTTACCCTTGATCCTTACTTTATGATGCTTAGTGTTAAGCAAGGCGGCATCAAGTACCATTTTTTGAGTCTCTGGTATGATTCGACCTGGAATTGAAGCCTGGTCTCCCGGACCATTGACGAACACTCTACACAATCTTTTCCCAGTAGTAAAAGAGGATATCCTTTTTGGAGCGATCCCCTTTCGAGTGAGATAAAAAATACTCTTGTTCAACGGTTTCGAAAATTCTTGGGTTGTTCAATAAATAAGGGGAATTTTGTAATTTAGACTCACATTTTACACGGGGAAAATTCACTTTATTTCTTTATATGATCTTCATTCTTCAAAACAATTTTCTCATGAAATACAAAGTTTTGTTGTTTTTATTCAACTCAGAAATCTTTGGAGAGAATTTTTAGACATTTGTTCATGGTGTTCTACATTTCATCATCGCTTGAAAACTTTGTTCCATGCAGAATTTTTTTGAGGTGGCCAAACTAATAGAAATCAGAAGAGGCCAGATCTGGACTGTTGGGAGGATGTGGTTGCTATTAACAACAAAACTGAAAGGTTTATTATGACTGTTTCAATTTCTAACAATTCAATTTAGCATAAGTCAACAAATTTATGTTTGTTTGGTTGGTTTGGTTTTATGGCATATCAACCTTTGTAGGTTATTCAATGCCAAATCCATTTTTATAAAAATAAGCAGTTTTATTTCAAACAATTCAGTTTAGCATATGTACACAGTTTAATTGTCAAACACATTTCTATTTCAAGATATTCAGTTTAGTCAAACAATTCTAATTCAAACAATTCAGTTTAGTATAAATATAGTTTTTGTTTACACAGTTAAATGTCAAAAGAGTTCTATTTCAAACAATTCAGTTTAGAGTAAGTACAGTTTCATTGTCAAAAACAATTCTATTTCAAACAATTTAGTTTAGCATAAATCCGTAGATATTTCTATTTGACGCATTCCAGACCAAAGTGGACCAGGCAGTGATGGCAGTGAAAGGGTTCTCCGCATTCTTCAAAGCTCCAGCATTACTTGAACCTCACCATCAAGTTAACAGGGTGTTACTCCTCTGCAGAGATGCAGTCGGTATAATCTACAGCCCCAGCCGACAGGGCAATCAACAGTTAAATGGTTCCAAGTATCGCTACGCATCACTATCAATTCAATTAAACATCGGTCATTTATTTACACACAGTTAAGTGATCAAACAGTTCTATTTCTACCAATACAATTTAGCATAAATCATTTGTTTGCATACAGTTTAAATGTCAAACAGTTTTATTTGACACATACATAGGACCTTGTCAGGCACTACCACTCCGGGCCAGAGTAGACCTGGGACCCCATAGCTCAAGCACTACTGAAGCCTCATACGTTAGGGTGGGGCCTTACCCTCTGCCGAGATGCAGCCGAATGGACAGTCCACAAAGATAGCTTTGGTGTTAAATAACCGACCAAGATTGATATGGTATTCAACAAAAACTAAACCAAACCTAAAAAGTGGCTGTCTGCTTTTGAAAAGTAGCAAATGTTATCCCGGCTTTTTAGTGGGCCTGGACATTGACCTCTTACACCACAGGCAATTACGTGACAAAATCACCGTAGACTCTCATCACACACACAAACACACACACATGAGAAGGGACTGTCTAACGACTTCTGCGGACACACTCATTCTTATCCCACAAAAGAAACGGATCCTTCGTTTACTTATATTGTTTCGCAACGACGCCTGTGTTTTTCCACCGCATATATTTTTATGTATGGGACATGTGCTGACCCTCGAAGCAACCAGACACGGTCATCGGCAAGTTAGAAAAAGAAAACAGTTATCTTAATGGCTTCCTCATATTAGAAAAACGTCTTGAATGTAAATAGAAGCTATTTCGTATTTAGAGAATTTTTTTTTCATTAATTTCTTTTCTTTCCTTTCTATTCTTTTTCTGTTTTTTCTTCTTTCTGTTTTCCTTATTTATTCTATTTTTTGTATATCAGTCATTTTTTTTACTTTCTTTCTTTCTTTTCATCATTCATTTTTCTTTCTTTTTTACTTTCTTTGTTTTTTATTTTCATTTTCCGTGTTTTCTTACATTTTCTTTGTTTGTTTGTTTGTTTGTTTGTTTGTTTGTTTGTTTCTTTGCTTTTATTTTCCTCTTCTGTGTTTTCTTTCTTTCTTTCTTTCTTTCTTTCTTTCTTTTCATCGTTCATTTCTCTTTCTTTCTTTCTTTCTTTCTTTTCATCGTTCATTTCTCTTTCTTTCTTTCTTTCTTTTCATCGTTCATTTCTCTTTCTTTCTTTCTTTCTTTCTTTCTTTTCATCGTTCATTTCTCTTTCTTTCTTTCTTTCTTTCTTTTCATCGTTCATTTCTCTTTCTTTCTTTCTTTCTTTCTTTCTTTCTTTCTTTCTTTTCTAACGAGTCGCTAAGATTTTGTTTTTTTTTTGTCTTTACCTTTTGGCAAACCTGATACTTGTAAATTACGACTTTCTCGCAAGGGAACACAGAAGACGTAGATTGTCAGTAAAGCATTTTATTCTTTAGGGCTTTTTGGAGGGGGGTGGCGGGGAAGGGATTTTGCAAAAGAAAAGTTTCAATCTCGTCTGTATGACTGAGCCACTTCATCCATTCACTCTTTTAGGGTGGGTGACAAATACACGCCTCTTTCTATTTTCTACTGTCAGTTTAAACAAATTCAAACGCATAAATACATACATACACACACACATACACATACTCTCACACCAACACATACACACGCAGATACACACACGTGCATACTTATATTAACACATGCACACACATACTGACACATACTTACTCACACTGACGCACACACACACACTTAAGATTACTCATACATAAACACACACACGCACACTGACACATACACATACACTCACTATTATACACCTACACACTCTCGCCAATACATACATACTTGGACTGACACATACACACACACACTAACATTCATTCGTATATACAGACACTCACACTGACACATGCACACACTCACACTGACACATGCACACACTCACACTGACACATGCACAGAGACTTACACTTACTTCCTCATACATTCTACACACATGTACACATACACTTACACACACACACACACACACACACTCCTAGTTATTCATACACACATACACTAAAACTTACATATACACACACAACTCACACGCATATATACACACGTACTCATATTAACGCATACACACTCACACTCATACACCATCCACACACACACTTACCCATAAATACAAATGCAAACTCACCCTTGCACTCATACTCACACATGCAATCATGCTCGCACACTCATACTCACACACACACACATACATGCACTTTCATACAAACGCACATATATACTCATTCAGGTACACAGTTACATTCACAAATATACACACTCTATTAAAAACAGGGACACTCGCATGTTCATGTACGCACACAATCTCACTTACCCCCACGCACTCACACATTCCCACATATACACTCACACTCACACTCACATACGCAATTACACTCATCGACACTCACACATACCCAAGCATGCACTGAATAACCATACACACGCATACACTCACTTTCACAAATACGCGCTCGAACATGCATACGTACACACACACATTCACACACACACACACACACACTCACACACCCACATACACATTCATTTCTCATGCACACACACACACACACGCACGCGCGCGCTGATACAAACTCACACACTCACACACACACACTGATATTTACACACTGATATTTACACATTCATCTCTCATGCATGCACACACACACACACACACACACTCATACTCACACACTCACATACACATTCATCACTCACACACACACACACACACACACATACACACTCATACGAGGTGAGATGAAAAAGTTTTGAAACTAAATTACAATTTAACACATCGCTGTTCTTTTATTTGGATGCATTTGGCATTAGATAACCACTGAAGTTTGATATGCATTTAAACTTAAAAACTAAACGAAATGTTGGAAATTTGGAAAATGTGGAGTAACCCATAATTGTCATAACTTTCAGGTCCACTCAAACTAGAAGTGGTCGTACTTCTTGGGGTCCAATCTATGGTTCAAATAGAACTATCTAATCATTCATTATACTTGAAACCATTTATCTGTGTGCCAAAAAATGTCCTCTGGCTGTTTTTAAAATGTTATCTGCAAACTATTCGTTTACAAATCATATGTATAAACAGGATTTGGTATTGAATAAATGTTAGCTGCAAAGTATTCGTTTACAAACCATATGAATAAACAGTAGAAATTATAGGCATAAACAGTTGAAGTCATTTAGCTGTCTCGTTTAAAAATGTTACCAACAAACGATTCGTTTACAAAACCATATGAATAAACAGGGTTTGGTATTAAATAACCATCAAGGCTTGATATGCTATTAAACCAAATAACCAAAACTGTTGTGCAAAGTATAAAATGACATGATGATCTAAAAATAAAATTTCAGATAAGAGTTATTTTGCTTTTTTTGAATTTTCGTTCCAAGCTAGAGAGATAATTCTGCTGGACACAACACTAACTTGAGAGTGAGGCTTCAATTCGTGAAGGTAAATATTTGGATGAAATGATCTTTAAAACAAAATGATGATGGTAACAAAAAGGGCTGATATTTTTTCGCTCATTTTCATTAATTGATTGATCTTAATGACATGTCAATCCGTCTAGGGTTATTTTATGTCTATTAGTGAGGAAACTGTTTATTGTTCGTTCATATTGACATTAATTGTTCGGGTGTTTCGTAAGAGTCCTTTTTTTACACATGGTCGTGTCGAATACGAATAATTTTCAAATAGTTTTATTTGACTCAATGATAAAACTCTAACAGCATTACCATTATGGGTCCGAGTGGACCTGGGAGTAACTGCAATGATTACAATTTTAATAGAAGCTATGATGGCTTTTTATTTATGTTCTATACCAGGGAGATCATACTACCAAACCCAGTATTAATTTGATGGCAAAGTAATGTATTTTTAAAAACACAAAAATATCGATCAGATATAAGAACAACCGGTTCACGAAATAATACTGATACAAATATCTATTAGATAAAGACATATCCCAAAAGCCATCTGCAGTAATCTATACTTCACTCCATATGCAGAAACGAATAAATTTGTCAATATTGTATTTCTTAAAAAAATTTTCCGTAAAACGCATATAAAAGATGATTATTTTATTGAACAAATAGTTTTAAATAGTGCTGTATCAAGAGATATAACACAGTATGTCAGTCCTTGAACTGCAGCGTGTCCTTAGGAAGATCTGCTGATAAAAACCAAACAAGTAGATACAAACGAGTGTATCAATAAATTATTTCTCTATAACTTAATCATTATTGTTTGCACATCAAGTGTTATTGACGATGTAAATGTTTGGCTAGGAATGAACTGCATTGTACGTATAAAATAAAGTATGATCCAAGGCTGAATTACTAACCAGATTGCAACATTACTGACAAGATTGAGGCTCCTATGGAGATGCCACCCCAGGCTGTTTGCATTTCACATAGCACTGATACCCTTGAGAAGGGTATATATCCAATTATTCTCCCTTCAGCTATGGATAAATTGTAGTGCAAATTAGGCTGCTTAACCATGTTATTGAAACCAGACTAGGAGAAGGAAAATATTTAAATCAGATCTTTTAAACTGCGCATAAAAAAATCACCTTGTGTTACATTTTGCCCGTGTACATACATCAATATATTCACTTCTTTCAGTAACCTCATTTAATTTCGTGGATTATAATAACGAAGCCATCTTTGAAGAAGGATATTGGTGATACTGTTTATCCCATAACAGGGAAAGATAAAGGGATTCATTCGTTTCCAAAGGGTTTTTTGTTCGAAAGTGAATATTAGAGCGTGATTGGATTTCGAACTCACTTACAAAAATGTCAAAGTGTAGCATGTTAGAGAGAAAATCAATATTACAATGGGCTGAAATTTCTATCTGGAACAGCATCATTCCATCGTATCAGGGAATGCGCGCGAAAACCTCTTTGTGTAGCAATTACAGATCCAACCCTCTTAAAAAGCATTTCAACAGCAATAGTACGATGTGCACCCAGTTCAAACCAAGATCATAACTGATCGTACCCGAAGAAAAATGATTCATCATTAGTTAGAGGGAGCCACCATTACCACTTACCGAAGTTCTCTTGCATCACACAAATGGCAGTTTATAATGCGGGATACATTTCTGTTATACCCTGTACTTTGTTTTTTTGTCTTTATTGCAAGAATAGTGACATCCGTTGGGTTTAAATTTTTCTGTGTAAAAAAAAAAATAACCTTGAAAATCGATAATGATCGAGGCGGTGCGTAAATAGGTGTGAATCTTAAAGAAAAATGTCTGGCTGTTCAAGGAGATGTAAGGTAACTTGTAGCAATGATGTCAATGGGGTTTGGAAGCGTGAGGAGAATGATGAACACACCCTCGAGCAGTTAGCAGTGAGCAGATAGAGAGGCTACAACGCACATGCACACGCTGATGTCTAGGTTTTTAAACTTGATGTCTTTTAGTTGCTCTAACGTCGTAAACTTGGAAGCTTTTAAAGTTGCTTTTTGATTAATGACTTTCTTTACGCAGAACGGACAAGAACGTGTTGGTGAATCTCACACAAAAACACTCATGGACGTATGCAGAGACCTCTCTATGGGTGGGGCCAAGAATATGGAAGCTAAATCCCCTTCGCATGGGTAAGAACCCAACCACTCAAAAAAGTGCTTCTCTTTGTAAGACTGAATGACATCCGGTGGTGTGGAGATCTGGAGATCTGCACTGAATAGAGTCATCTTTTTGCCCTGCGCTGCCGGCTGAGGCTGTAGAATATGCCGACTGCAACTCTGCCTAGGAACAAGACTACTCACCACAACGAGCCTACGAATTGGCCATAGGTGGTGACCTGTAACTTTTGAGGACGGGATCCTTGTAGCTGAGCAGACCTTAATTCGGTAACCGAAACGGTCAAGGAAATTGCCACACTTTACTTTGGCTCTTACTGGGCTAGACGGTTGGTCGGACAGGTCAGATCCTATCAGTCTTCTGGTCATGTCAAGCCCTTACATCTATATGTTTGTCTCGACCATAATCTTCAAAATGTTCTCGGGGCAAACGAGTACCAAACCTTATTTTATCTTAAAGGTGCTAGAAGGCCCTAATATAGCAATACGTAAAAACATGTAGCTGTGTGCAAACAAAGGGTTAATATTTGTAAAAATCATCAGTATTGAATTGCAATACTTGAGACCATTCAACTATGTGCCAACAAATGATTGCTATTAAATAAAATTATTACTATTGGAAAGGAAAACTTGAAACAATTAACTATTCACTTACAAATTATATATATATATATATATATATATATATATAAACAAGATTTTGCATTAGAAATTCCATTATATGCCATTAAACAAAATGACCAAACCGAATAATATTTCTTATCATTACTCCCAGTTCAACTCAGACCCGAAGTGTCAGTAGCTGTTAGGATGCCATCTACCGGGAAATATTTGAGATGGTGTTTTGAATGAGTTTGAACAAAATTTATATCAGATTGGAACGAATGTAATGTTTTATTTTCAAGATGAATGTTTTAGACAACATTTATTAAAGTATTGACTCTTGTTATCATTTACGAATGATACAATGAGTAATTTTTTATTTTTTACTTTCAGATTATAAAAATATAGTTCATAATCATTTTCGGAATTTACTCTAATGTTCGTTCCAACCAAAGAAATTATTTGATATGTTTTACTCTTTGATTTTCATGAAAGTATCAATGCAGGTACAGATGCAAAATCCATTCAGAGAATTTTGGAGAGGATGCATTGAGTGAAAGAAGTTGCAAGTGGTGGTTTTTCCGTTTTTGCAATTGGGAGTTCAGTCTAAAAGACGAGATTCCTTTGTCATCGGAGAGGGAGTCATTCACAGTCACCATAATGCTTGTCTTCACACAAGACTAAAGATCTCTTAGAAAAGTTGGGCCACGGTGAGTATAGAGAGTACGGAATAATCCTTCGTTTAACTAAAGTTTTTTTTAGATAAATGCGACTCCTTTCGTTTTCTTTAATTGGCATTGACTAATCTAGACTGGTATCTAGACATGTAGACATCGCTACTTTCTTATAAAAGTTGCTCAGCAGTGCATACGTCTCCATTTCAATTTTAAAATTTTAATTGGCATTGACTAAAAATTTTAATTGGCATTAAATTTAATTGGCATTAAAATTTTAATTGGCATTGACAAATCTAGACTGGTTTCTTGACATGTAGACATCGTTACTTTCTTATGAAAGTTGCTAGGCTGTGCACATGTCTCTATTTCATTTAAAAAAAAAATCAAATAAAAAAGTTAAAACTTACAACGTCAAGATTCTTTTTGATCACACCTTGGACTTGTAGACTCGACGCAACACAAGACACACAGAGAAAATGTCTGCGGAAGTGTTGCAAACATGAAATATGTCAATCTTCCAAGTGGCTTGAATAGAGTAAATCATTACGTACAAATTGCTGAAATAAGATTGGACCAGATCGATATCTGTAGTCGTTGGTGATCGATTGCAATTGGAATGTTATCAACAAAGAAGAAGAAGAAGAAGAAGAAGAAGAAGAAGAAACACTCATTTCGTTAATCGGCTTCAGCTTGCACAATAATCTTATACTGCAATCTTGCTTGTCTTGATAACCTATCAGCCACTTGAATGATATAAACCCAAACAGATCGATATCGGGTTTCAGCCTTCGTGTAGATAAAGAGAGTTTTTGATTATCACCTTTCAAGAGGCTAATTCTCTCTTGTTCGGCCTTAAATCGATATTTATTTATTTATTTATTTATTTATTTGATGATCTGGTTAAATCTAACACAAATGTTTATTCCCAGTTTTAGAACTGTAGATTTTAGAAGAATGGGAATAACTCTTACGTTGGAATCACATGGCTAAAATATTGTCCCATCCTATCGTCGGCGTTTAGATGACGCTGGTTTTATTTCTTAAATAGGGGAAAGACTCTCCAAAAGGGTGTTCTTGTATTACACTGAACAACATCGGATGATGAGGCTCAAGTTCCGGAAATATGGGAAGTGTGGAGTTCTCCTTCATTTACATTACTCTCAGTTCAACTCTGATTTTTAGTGGAAGTACCTTCTTTGGGTTCTATCTATGGGTCAAAAAGATATGTTTGAAAACTGTTTGTATTAGATAGGAATACTTGATATTATATAAGCGTGTGGAGGAGTCCTCATGGCGTTGTGAAAAACATACTGGGCAGTGTAATCATTGTGAGCAAATCCGATCTCCAGTCGCGCTATTACATTCACAGATTCTCATGGACAAAATATGAAACCCCCTATTTGTCCTGTTATAGATTAGATAATATTACTTGTTGTCTTCCTCGATGATCTTCTTGGCGTTAAATATCCCACAAAGTCTGATTTGCCATGAGAAAAAATCAAATAATATAGTCATGTTGAAAACTACACAAAAATGTAACTATAAACTTATACTATACAGAGGAGTCCCTGTGTGACATTGTAGTAGAAAATTGTACGCAATTCCCTAACTTGTACGTATAAAATAACTACAGACGCTTTAACATGCAGTTAAAATCAATCCTATCAAATAGTGTTCCCCTTGGCTTTCTTTTAAAAGATCAACTAGCGCTATACGTGGAAATTCCACAGTATAAATACCTGATAATGGCAAGAATAGAAACCATGAATAATATTCGGAAACATACCTTTGTCGTTAGGACACAAACGTTTTATTGAAAAAGTACGTTTTACAAACCAAAAAAATGTCAAAAAATATATCTATATTGTTACTAAGAACTGCGGGAAATGTAGTTCCTTACATATAAATTCATGATGTTCAGAAAGGCCACACTAAATCCAAGATAAATCTTCTCGCTATGAAAGTGTTGATTATCTGCTTGAAGAATTGATATTTGAATATGAGGCTCATAAGTTTGAATCATTTTCAAAGCACATTAATAAAGACCAAGCTCGATTTCCTCGTTGTTTGTAATTTCAAAATCAGAAAATTTAATTGAACTCACTCCGACTGTAAAACTGAAACATGTACCGTGGTCTACCGGAGGAACATGGCAATGTTAACAAAATAACTCAGTGGCTCAAGTAAGCAGAAAATCATAGCGAAAAGGAAAACTTTGCAGTTTTCATGATTTCTTGTAATCTTGCCTCGGGTTGTCACTGGAGTATAATCACAACCATTTAGAGTGTGGTCTTTGTCTTGTACAAGCGTTTGCCACTTTAATCCATTGATGTACAGATATTTCTCTCTTTCTTCTTTATTAGAATCAAAAGACGGCAATCATCAGTGATGATAGATCAGTCATCATAAGATATTATATATGGTTGGGTTTGTTTTTTGTTTAATGGCATATCAACGTTCATGGGTTATTTAATACCAAAATCATCCTTGTAAAAGAACAGTAGTGACACTATCTAACATATGGCCGAGAGATAAGTTCGTTTCTATCTTTCCCAAGGATATTTGTCTAAAAGTGAACATAATAGTGAAGTTCGAACACACTTACCTCGAGGCCACAGTCCAACATGTGAGCCATTACGCCACAGTGACTCCCAAATAAAACATGTGTTATTTTTATTTGTTACAAGAGCAGAGGAAAGATGTTAGCACTCATCAGCGCAAGAAGAATGGTGTGATCAACGGAAGATGCTTTCGGGTGTTCAAGGGGTAGGCTTTGAATTTTGAGAAAGTTGAACTTTTGTGGTACAATTTCGGAAGAAAAGGGATGATTATAATAAAAATACGTTGGAGATACAAAGCGCATGAAAAGATACACACGAAAAAGCCAACGAGCAGTGTGCCGACTTGTGCTTGATCGATTTCCGCTGTCGACCCAGTACGAGGACTCTCTGGCACATTCTCTCTCCCTCTCTCTGCCAGCGAAATGACAAACGTTTAATTTTTCATTCTGCTAAATTATAACGACTGACCTCGTCAAGGAGATAATTACTTCAGGCCCAATGGTGACTATGCTGAGATTTTCCCATGCTCATTTTCAAAGCATGCACACATTTCAGACGATATCTGACACCAGTGTTTTGCCTCATTGCTTTTTGCCTTAGTAAATGAACTCCTGGTTACTTATTTCGTATTTGTGTCAAGTATCAGAATTTAAGTTCGGTTATATGTTAGTATTCAAATTCCGACTTTCTATGATGGTCAGCTACTTCATTAACAGAGTAGGAGGGGATCCCCGTGGCTTATACCGATGTCGTAGTGAGTTCAAACTCCAATCACACCATAACGTCCACTTTCAGACAAATATTCTCAAGAAAAGTATGAACCCTGTCTTGGTTTTGTCTTGAAATAACCCATGAAGGTTGTTATACAACTAAACAAAGAAACAGAGCTAGGGTCTTTTTTTGGCCATTTTCTTTTACATAGTCTTGGGCCTTACTAGATTAAGCCGGTTCGTGTAATGTAATAATTAACTTCATGAGATATGAAATAGTTTAATATATATATATATATATATATACACCGGCCTATTAGCATAATGGTTAGAGTGTGAGCCAATGGCTCGAATGATCGGAATATAATCCCAAGTTGAGTCGTGTCAAAGACTCAAAAAATGGTGCTTGATGCTGGCTAACTTTCAGTATTATAAGGTAAGGATCACGGGTAAGTGGAACAATCCAGGGAATGGAGTAGCGCCCTCTCCGACTCCTATGGTAGCTATTGAAAAGGGGTTTTTCGCATATATATATATATATATATATATATATATATATATAAAAATGCGAGGGTTATTCAAAAAGACAGGTGAAATCTTGCAGAAGTGGTTTGAAATAGGAAACACTGTTTACAATCGCATCTTTTTCAAGGAAATCAATAGTGATGAGACCTTTCCTGTCTCAGAAGACTGTCTTTACGGACCACAGGCACAGAACTTTTTCTTTACAAGTGAGTCAGTGGATTTCCACTCTGCAGACTGTCTTTTCAACTCAATTTCGTAATGGCAAACCTATGTTTAACCAATTTCTAAAGATTTTTCTTGTTTTTGCGAAAACATAGTTTTTCGTATAAATCACATATTCTTCTCTAAATTTCACATGGTTTGCCCTTCTCAGTCAACAAAAGTTTGATGAAAGATTTCTGTACAGGTCTGAATTTGCTGCTATTTTGAATAGCCCGAAGACAACTATTTATGCGAGATTGAAATAATTTCTACTATAAACCAATACACACACACACACACACACATACATACATATATATATATATATATATATATATATATATATATAACATGATTATTATCTCACCAACCTTTGCTCATCTGTTACAATTAGTTTCATATCTTTTTATTTGTTTTTTTTTTTTAACTCAACACAATCGTTTGGCGGAAATAATAAAAAGGTAATAAAACTTACAATTTCCAACAAACTCCTAAGTATTGGATTTAAAAAAAAAACATGAATAAGTATTATAAACATGAAAAAAACTGAAAAAAATTTTGTTTATATTGGAATGGCTGATGCTACGAAGGATTGTCCGTCTCATCCCACTCACCCAGCATTTGTATATCCAATGTTAAAATAACATTAATTCAATGGAAGTAAAAACAAGAGAAGCTCATTTACACTTATAGGAACATTTAACCAACATATAAGAAGTTTTAACAAATAAAAAAAGCCCATACTATTCGATAAACAAGCAGTATGTGAAAAGGGGTAAAATGATAAAGTCCTACTTGATTTCCTTGAGTATTTATAGTTATTTTGGCTTTGTATTTTAATGTTGAGGTGAGACAAGGCCTATTTCTGTGATTGGAGACGAGGCCTCTTTTCAGTTTAAAGGCAGATCATATTCATTCAAAGAACAGGAACGAAAAAGGATTAAAAAACGGATTCTGGAATCCTCAAGTGGCCATGAGATGTACAAAACACATGCCCCCACCAACAGCACCCAAGGAAATTCAAGGGAATTTTTTTTCGTCTGCCTTCAATTTGATTTGTGTTACTGACACAGTTGTTGAGACTAATAGTAACAGAAGAGACTTTTAGATATTTTTCATGCCATCATACGAGTACTTCATTTTATCAAATGTTCTTAAACACCTCAGTGTGTGGTAGGGTGTATGTTTTGCATATCGTTTTTCTCATCCTTGGTTTATATATACATATATATATTGTGGGATTTACCAAAACTAATATTTCTCCATATATATATACATATGTATCCAAAAGTCACTGCACAATATAGCCACATAGTATAAGCAAGCCTTACCTGAAATGACCCACAGACTATACCAACATCCCTACTCCCAGCATATAACATATGAAAAGACACCTACCATAACCCCCAAAACACTTGACTGATGAAAACATAAGTGAAAAATTAACATTTACCAAGCACAGTTGACTCTATGTCTAAATTATCCTAACTTCAACATATATATATATATATATATATATATATATATATATATATGTTTACCAGACTCCATTCTCATTACTACCTGTTTCACATGTTTTGGCCAAAAAAGCATGGAACTAACAGTAGAAGGGGTGAGTAAACATTTATTGGTGTTATATTTTATCCTGTTCTACTAATTTTGAAAAATGTTTTTTGACTGACTGGCTTATTCTAATATATATATATATATATATATATATATATATATATATATATATATATATATATATATATATATATATAAGCTTTTTGAACAACCCTCATATATACATATATATATATATATATATATATATATATATATATATATATATAAGGGTCGTTCAAAAAGCTTATAATCCTAAGTCCAGAAAAAAGAGTGTTGTTCCTGGCAATATATAACCACTTATTAAGTTTGAAAAATCTGAAATAGTTTTTTTTAAAGTTTTTATAAGATGAAGTAGTTTTTTCAACAAGAAAAATATTCAGTAATGCTCTTCTTTCTGGGTGAGGCTTAGAAATTTTAGAATGACTCTCGTTTATACAAAAATTGAAAAGAGAGAGAAGGAGAGAGAGAGAGAGAGAGAGAGAGACGGGGAGAGAGAAGGGGAGAAAGAGGGGGAGAGAGATGCTTATAAAAGTTTATTTGATTGTTTGTTACCGAGTATCGTTTCTCTCCTTGTCACGTGCAGATTTCGTTTGTGAGAGATAATTTTTTTCTGATGACGCTATCCCTGTAGAGAAACACGTGAATCTAATTCTCGGAACTGACTTCCTTTTCACACTCTTGGACTTAAAAACCGCATATACAGTGTTTAAGTGTTTTTTTTTTTTAAATCCAAGAGAGTACACACAACTGATCACTTATCCGAACGAACCAACATCACCATTGCTTTTCTTGCATTCTCTTACCCCCCCATCCTTTTCCCTTCTCTCCTTCCTCTCCCTCTTCTCTCCCTCTTTCTCTCTCTCTCTCTCGGTCTTTTTTTTTCGGCCAGTTTTAACAAATTAGCGGTTTAGGCAGAGAAAGGAGTTGTCAGTCAGTGGTTAATGTTAGCAGTTTTCGGGATTAGGATAATCCCTCATAGATCAAGGTAATTAAAGATGGATTATTGCAAGGAATTAGTAAATAAATAAATAAATAAATAAATAAACACTGTATATAGTCTCGTTTTCGTGACACCTCATAAATGCCTGAAGTATTTCCGCTTGTCCGCTTTTAAACATTTTATTTTTCTAGAGAACACCAAAGTTAGTGCGATGGTTAACGAGCTCATCCCATCAACATTTTATTTTCAACTATTTTGACCGGCGTACTTAGAAGAATTGCTGTCGTTATAGAAAATGGAATCAGAGAACTGAGTTCAAATCCTGGGACAGGGTGAGTCTTTGTGGCGTAGTGGCTAACGTAGAGGACTGCAGCCTCGAAGTAAGCGAGTTTGAGCTCCAGTCACCCTATTACGATCACTTTCGGACTAATACCCTTGGAAAAAGTATTAACCCCTTATTACTTTCAGCTTTCAGTTAAATAGTACCGCTATTATTTCTTTTGCAGAGATGGCTTTAATATTAAATAACCCACAAAAGTTGAAATGGCATTAAACAAGGGAACTAAACGAACCTGAAATACCGGAAGAAGCTTTTAACGTTTCATTTTGCCCTAATTCCCTTTGGGAAGACAAGAACTATTCTTTTCCATACCCCCAAGGCCCTGGGTAAATAGTAGGGCAGTAGCATGAGTAAGGCAACCGGTCTAGGAGAAGGAAAACTCTGAATTCAAAAAATTAGAACTCCACGTAAAGATTGAGCCTGTGTCACATCCTGCTGCCTGACGTAGCCAAGTGTCATAATAGCTGGTTTTCTATCAACCATGCCAAGACCTGACCCCAGATCTAGCTCATTTCCAAAAATCATGTGAAACTGAGAGATACGATAAAAAGTAATAAACACCCTTGTATAGATTCATCTCGTGTGCCAGTCTACCCTTGTTTTATGATCATAAAAACATTTGTTTTTTAGATAATTTTAGAATCTATCTTTTGTACCTCACCCTTTTCATTATGTTTGGATTTTCAGCATAGTATGATATGGCACCGTAAGTGGCGTAACTGTTATCGTTGCAGGAAATGGACTCAGCGACGCGTGTTCAAATCTAGAACAAGGTTGCATGCATTACACGTACAGCTAATACTCTTGGGACATCTTTTCTCCTACTACATAGTAATGCAAACTGGGTTCTTTAACCCATGACAACCAGTCTAGAAGAAGGAAATCTCTTAATTTAAACCAGTTGTAGATCCGGTAAGGCCTCGACTTGGATATTCTAGTTCAAGACACGCTTCATATCAGGTGACGGAGCCAGGGAGTGAGATAATTATTACTGATGTGCAGTTTTTAACCAGTGTTTTGCTACGACATGAGATTTTCCCCATTCGACCAATACACAAATATATACGGTAAATATTTTGATTGGTGTAGAAATTTCTGGATACAACTCTGTTTCCCACGTACATTCATATCAAATGCCAGCTTACTGCGCAGCAACTCTTTCAGAGGCAACATTCGCGGTAGGTTCACCTTCTACTGCCATACCACCAGCAAAACCGAAATAGTAAAAGTAGTGGCATTATTTCTTGCGTGAACCCTGTATTAAATGTCCATATGACAAGTCGGATATGATTGATTGATTGATTGACCGGTTTTAACGGCATGTCAACATACCTTAGGTTTCTTTTGCTAATTATTAAGAAATCGTATTCATTGTACGTCTTTATTTACATTTTTTGTGTAATTGTTTTTTAAGAGATTTTTTTGCACGCGGTACTATAGAATAGGAATACTTATTTTAAAGATATATTGAGGGGATCCCAACAGGTGCTAGCACTCCTGATCAGAGTGGACCTGGAAGTAATAGCAATGATAGATTACTCTAAATGCTCCAGATCTCCAGAACTGGAGTCTCTGATGTACTTTAGTATCATACCCGGAACATAGCTTTTTGAAAGGGTGTACAGTCAGCATACTCTAAGGGTGGGAGTCTTAGATGCCGTCGAATAGAGTACATACTCTTTTGGGGCTTATCTGCAGTTTTTAGAAAAGGAATTTATTGACTCAAAATAAGTCTGCTAGGTTTTGCTAAAAAAAAATCCCCAAAAAGATGATTCTTAAAAATGGCCTTCTGTCTAGTCGTATAGATCAATAAAAAGACGGAGGGAGTCTCTGTGACGTAGTGGCTAACTGCTGGATTTCGCCGCCGCCGTTAGCTAGTTCGAACTCTACCACTCTCGTTAATACATGCACTTTCGGACTTGTACCCTTAGGAAAGGTATAAACCCCCGTTCGCACCCCTATCAGCGTTGGGTTTAATAGTAGAAATACTCTTCTCCTACAAGTATGCTTTTGGCATTAAATATCTCACGAAGGTTAATATGCCATTAAAGTAACCAAATCAAACCAAACCTTTAAAAAAATGACTGTCACAGAAAAGATAAGAAATACAAATAAAAAAAAGACAGTGAATAACGTAGATATTTCGGTCATGAAGCTGATGCCATGAATGGACAGTAGTTCATAAGAAATCTGCGATAAGGCAATATGGCCTTGGCCTTCGAAGGTTCTAGCGAGACTCTTTATTGACGTATGCAATGTCTTCAAAGCAATTTAGAGAGAAGCCATATTGGTACGAAAGCCATACAGTCAGGGAGCTGCCATTTGCAATTCTACCACTGCTTAGTTTGAATGAATAGCTAAATACTATAATACGATATGTGCCGAAAAATAACAAAACCCATCAGCTTTCTAATAAGACATAACTGCAAACTAGTATTAACTGAGGCATTATTTAAAAGCCGGTCGGGTTTTTAGTTAATCAAACTATTTTTCATGATGAAAGCTTAGTAAATGATATAAAAAAACAAATTATGATTACATGTTAACATAACCCAGAACCTCATATTTAGACTTTTTATTAAAGCAATGCTCTTACTCTGTCCAAGATTAGAGAATAAACCAATTTCCAGTCAAATCTGCTACTGAATGATAATTTATATGGATCTGCATTTGCTAAGAATTTTATTTTTTTAATCATTCTGATTCTTAATATAATGGAAATAACCGAGATTGATTGATTGATTGATTTGAATGGCATGTCAATCTGTCACAAAATTCCAGTTTTGGAGATCTGGGAAGGATGGAGTCAGCCATTCGTTGCCATTACTCCCAGGTCCGCTTTAACCTGGAGTGGTAGCATTTATTAGGGTTCTATCAATGAGTCAAATAGATTTCTTCTAAAAGTATTTGAATTTGATAAGACAGCGTGGAAAAAATAAGCCTTATAAGAAACAACTGCACAAAAATACAGATATAAATTTATTATGAAATAGGCATGAAATAGCCCAATATGGGTTAACATACCATTAAAATCATTCAATCAATAATAACCAAAATACGTTATCTCTTCATATCAATTTTTGATTAATCAAACAATTTGTTAAATCCAAATCCCTATAAAAAAAATGGAAGTATTTTTGGATTTGGCAAAATATTATTTCACACATATACATGAAACTCTCTGCAGTTAACGATCAGGGCTGCAATATCGAAGTAAGCGAGTTCGAACAGCAGACGCGTTATTACGTTCACTATCAGATTAATAACCTTGGGAAAGGTATGAACCCTCTTATCCACCGAGCTATGAGTTAAATGCTACCACAACTGTTCTTTAAGGACTTCCTTGGCATTGAATAACCCACGAAAGTTGATATGCCATTCAGTAACAAAAAAGACCAATTTTCCCCATAATCTAAGATATAACTCGAAACTCTATTGGGTAGTGAGGCTCCTGTTTTAGAGGGTGTGGTGTCAGCTCTTAGTTATCTCTACTTCCAGATCCACGGTGATTTTATATGTGAGACTTTCATTTAAGAACTAAAAAGATCTTTTGGAAAAGTATATCTATTCGATTAGCATATTTGAAACAAAATTGGTGCAAATTTTTTGTATTAGATTAGAATACTTGAAACAAAATTGGTGTAAATTATTTATATTAGATAGCAATTCCTGAAACCAAATGATTATTATCATTAGATAATCGAAACGATATTATAACAGGAAAAAAGACTGATTTGGGCAGTAGATAACCCCACAAGCGTTGATATGCCGTAAAACTAATCAACAAAACTATTTTTCTTTATTGTGTTAAGCATCTTTATGAAACAAGATAATTTTTAAATTCAAAATCGGAAATCAATCTTCCCACAATCTGAGATGTGACAAACTGTATCCGGTGGTGAGGCTCCTGTTCTGGAGCTTTTAGCGAATGTAAAGTCACCTTTGTTGTGATTACTTCGAGATAAACTCTGTTTCCAAGTGGAAGTATCAGTTATGGTCCCATCTATGAGTCGAATAGATCGTTTTGAAAATTATTAGAGTTAGATAGGAATACTTTGAACCACATGTGTGCAAATTATTTGAATTTAGAAAAGTTACATGAAGCTATAATTGTTTTAAACAAAGACTGATTTCAGCATTAAATAACCCAATAAGAATTGACGTGCCATAAGACCAGCTTTTTAATGGTCAAAAACATTTCTATTTCAAGCTATTCTGTTTATTCATACAGTTCTAATTCAAACAATTCAGTTTAGTATAAGTATAGTTTTTGTTTACTCACAGTTAAATGTCAAAAGAGTTCTATTTCAAACAATTCAGTTTAGCTTAAATACGCAGTTTAGTTCTATTTGACCAATAGATAGAGCCCTATCAGGTGCTATCACTCAGGGACAGAGTGGACCTGGGAGCAATGGCAATGTAAGGGTACTCTGCATTCCCCTAAGCTCCAGCATCACTGGAGCCTCACCATCAGATTGTTTTATATCATATCCAGAACACTCGTTGGGGAGGTATTAGCCCTCTGCAGAGGTGCAGTCTGTGTATTCTACAGCCCCAGTCGGCTGGGCAAGATGTTAAACTGAATAGTTAATATTAAATATGCTAAACTGAATTGTTTGAAACGGAACTGTTTTACATTTAACTGTGTATAAGCAAAAACAGTACTTATGTTAAACTTAATTGTCTGAAATAAACTTGTTTTTGACTTTTAAACTGTGTACTTACACTAAACTGAATTGCTTGAAATAGGACTGTTTATATGTATAAAATTGGTTTGGTATTAAATAACCTACAATAATTGATAATGTATTAATCAAACCAAATCAAAATGACTTAATTCGGCCTTAAATAACCCGAAAAGGGTTGATTCGCCGTAAAACAAGCTGCCAACCAACCAACCAACCAACCAATCAGACTGCCACAAACATTCCCAACTTCAACTCGTGTTTGGTATAAATATTCAATAAATCAACACAAAGATTAATATAAAATAGTAAAACTGAAATACAAATGAAGTATTATATTAACGCTGTATCACACGATGTTTCCAATAGTTGATGTACAAACTGAAAACACAAACTGGAACGTCACAGCACCCTGGTGGCCAGTCAGACAGCTATAACATATTGTTTATCTGCACAATCTTCTGATAGGGAAGTAGATTGTGAATTCATTTAAATATAAGCTTAAATAAGTAAGATTGGTATGTTTCATATATGACTGATATAATTCAGAGAAAAATAAAATACGGAACTGAAGTAATTACAGTGTTTATTAGACATAATGATAGTTTATTGTATACACTCATGTTGACCTTATTCCATTACTTCCATGACACGTTTTAAGTAAAGATTATCATAGCCTTCATTTCGTCTAGTAATAGCGCAGTATATGCTGTGTGTGGGGGGGTGCACCTATACAGCAGGTATAGGTCAAACACAAATTTTTGAGCTCAACCCTTGAGGTCGACTTATATGCCAGATCGACTTGTAAGTCTTTAGTTACGGTATATTCAAAATACTTGGAATGATATGCGTACAAATAATTGATATTCAGGAAAGCGACTGGAATTTTTTTTTTTAAATGAATGATTATTACAATTACTTGAAACCATCTTATTGCTAAAAAAAACTGACTGACGTCGGAATTAAATAAATTAACACGAGTCGACATGCCATAAAATCAATCAGCAACACCATTTTTCTTCACGAAACAGGTTTTTTGATTTTAGATTATAAGTTCTCGCATAATTTTGCGATAGTGATATGAATACGCTGAAAAATTGCTTTAGGGGTGATAATTTTTGTGGGTTGGGGATGTTGAATTAAAAAGACAGAATACTTTTTCTCCTCACATAACATTTTCAGCAAAACACGTCTTGTTTTCCAATCTTAACTTTTCGTGTGATTCCGTTCAATACGTACGAATGATTCATTCGAATGACATTGAATTGTTCTTATATTGATTACTATATTTTAACGACTTCACAACCCATCTGGGATTATTTTATGCCAAAAGGTTGGGGAATTACATTCATTGTTCATTTGTATTTACGTTTTTGAATTATTATTTCTTCGGACATGTTTTTCTTGCACACGGCTATATAATATCAATTATTCCTATCGAATACAAATCATGTTCACACAATTTTATCATTTCAAGTATTCAAATGTACAACCAATGATTTGTAAGTAATTACATGGCTTCAAGTTATTTATGGTAACAATCCTTAGAAAAAAATAATACCTTAAAGTAACCATTCTTAATGCAAATAATCTACAGTTATATGGTGTCAATTATTCCTCTCGAATGTTAGGTAAAAAGATCAATTTGATCTATACCTGTGACCGAAACAAGTTCAGTACTGTCAGCTGAAGCTGTAGAATACACAAACTGCATCTCTGCAGAAGAGTAAAACCCCTCCAATAAGTATCTTGGATATGATACTCAACAATCTGATGGTGAGGCTCCAGTAATACTGGAGTTTTGGGGAATGCAGAGTATCTCTTCATTGCCATCACTCCCAGGTCCACTCTGGCCCGAAGGGATAGCACCTGATAAACAGGTCAAATAGAACTGATTAACATTTTAAACTGAGTACAAACAAATGTCATATGCTTAATTGAATTGTTTAAAATAGAACTGTTTGATCCTTTGAGTGTGTGAAAACAAATAACTGGTATTTAATGGAATGGTTAGTGTTTCATTGCAAAATACTTGGAACGATTTAACTTTGTTGATCTATACTAAATGGAATTGTTCAAAATAGAACTATTTTATCCCTTAACTGTGTACCTAAAAATGTTTTTACAAATTATATATTGAATATATATATGTAAGACAGGTTTCGCATTAAATAACCAACAATGGTTGATATGCCATTAAACTAAACCTAACCAGACCAAACACGTACTACCATTTACAGCCAGAGTGGACCTGGGAATGATAGCGATTAAGACGTACCCGACGCTGCATAGATAGATAGATAGATAGATAGATAGAAGCAAAATCATATATATATATATATATATATATATATATATATATATATATATATATATATATATATTGGTGATTAGAGAATAATGGAATTAAATCCGACGATATATATAAGTGACTGCTTTATTTGAAATAGAACGCTTTTAACGAAAACAGAACGCAACTGATTTTTTTTTTTTCATTTTTCTCTCATTTTTTCATTTGAAAATATTTTCTCGGTGAATCATTTAATATCTGCTACTAATCACCCTGAAGATGGTTTTAAAAAAATAAAACGAACCTTACGTCGTCATACTATATATAAAAAAAGATAGATCCTCTGAATATATATTTCTTTCATATTATATATATAAATATATATATATATATGTATATATATATATATTTAAATTTATCCATTAGATCTGAAAAGTCATGTTATTTTTGGTGTTATTGATTCATATCAATACTCATAACAGGATGGAAATAAATTTATAATCCTAATGTAACCGGTTTTTGTTTTTCTTAAAGAAATTATTGCTCTGTGATGTCAGTTACATTGAGCTCTTCACCAGGAAAATTTGAATGTTCATAGTTGAATGATTTTTTGTCCTGACGGGATTTTTCCCGACTCCGGTTTAACTGGACTGAATAATACACACACACATATATATATATATATATATATATATATATATAGAGAGAGAGAGAGAGAGAGAGAGAGAGGGGGGGGGAGAGATTGACTGATAGACAGGAATAGACTGAAATATAACCATGAAGAAATATATTCAAAGGTGTTGCTTCATATTTTTTGGGTTGTCGTCCTCTGTAATCATGCGGGTTCATTTCTATTATCTCATATAAATAGGAAAACCTATATAGTCCATGTGGCTTAGCCTGTGCTAATTTAGTATTAGCTACGCTAATTAGGCATTAGCTATGCATATCAGTACAAAATAAAAAAGCTATTGGTTTACTAAAGCCTTAAAATTTCAAAAGTCTGATTGTTTCAAGGTCACTCTATTGTTACACATTAGTCTTGCTAATTCCCTTATGGGGCAGTCCCTGTGTCGTAGTGGCTAACGAGCTCGACAGTGATATCGTAGTAAGTGAGTTCAAACTCCAGTCGTGCAATAACGTTCACTTCCGGACAAATCCCTTTGCGAAAGTTATTGATGCCCGTATCCTCCCATTTAGGGGTTAAATAGTAACACTATCGTTCTTCTACAAGGATGACCAAGGCATTAAATGATCCAAGAAGGTTGGGTTTCTTTGGTTAATGCCATATCAAACTTCCTGGGTTATTTAATGACCAAACCAACCTTGTTGAAGAAATTTCGTGATATGCAATTAAACACGTTGCCGGTTGAAAGAGACTTAGTCCCACCTAAATAATGTTTAGCTGAGTTCATGACACGAGAAAACTCAGGTATGAAGAGCTGTGTGCATCTTAATACGGTCGGTGTGCGTAACATTTTGGTTGGATTTAGTCCCCCCCATCTTTGGGGGTATTATTGTGCAGTGATTGAAACAGCCTTAAGTTGATGCAAGTTTATATCTGCACCAATGGAAGACATAAATCGATAAAGCGTCTTTATACTCTGATGAAATAATTCAGTGTGATCTTTTTAGAAGTATATATAAGAATCAATCGTTAAATATTTATTTTGAGGCTATTCAATTCTTGGTAAAATTCTACATGTGTACCCTGTATGGTCACTCGTCTTTTCCAACGTTTACTGTTCCAGAAATGGGGGATTATTCTAAATTGAATTAAAATGTGAAAGATACCCTCCATTTTATTTATTTATTTATTTATTTGTTTGAAAAATAAAAAGAAATGCGGTGAGTTTGAGGGTCTAATTAGTTAAAGTTAGACACACCGACACACACCCATACACACACCTCACACACAATTCACTAAAATATTTTCCCGCCCAATTCAAACAGGTGCACCTATAGAATAATAGCTTTTTTTTCAGAATTCAGTATAGTTGATGACTTTGGCATTATATAACCTACGAAGGTAGGGTTTGGGTCTCTCTAGGTTTCTTTTTTAAAGTCTTATAAACCTTCGTGGGTTATTTACTGCCATGTAAATCTACGTAGAAGAGCATCAGTACTGCCATTTAACCTACTGCTGGGAGGGATAAGAAAGTGGATACCTTTGGCAAGGGTATGTCCGATAGTAGACGACTGGGGTTTGAATTCGCTTACTTTGAGGCTCCAGTCCAGCACTTCAGCCATTACGCTATAGAGATAACCCAACGAAGGTCAAAGTGGTTGGATCAAGTAGCAAAAGTTTTATTTTTTTAGGAGTTTACATATTTACCCAACCCATCCAAACCCTGCGACCCTAAGTCAATTTTAAGCTGACTAAAGACGGTTTAAATTCTGAGTTTTCCTTCAGCTACACTGGTTCCTTAACCAAAGCTAAATAACCTAAACTACCCTACTATTTACCTATAGTTGGAGGGAACAGAACGATTAATGTCTTTCCCAAAACCTTTAGCAAGAAAATGAAACGCAAAAAAAAAAAAATCGTCCAGGATTTGAACTCGGATCGCCGATTCTATTTCCAACGACGATAACCGTTATGCTGAGCTCGCCTTCTTTCTTAAGTACGAGAAATACCCCGAGGAAATCGATTGAAAGATGCATGCTGAGAATATCGTCGCTTGAGAAGATCAGAAGTGATATAATTTGAAAGCGGAGCAAAATGAAGGACGTGATTGTGGAGTTCCAAAAGATTCAGAGATAACAGGTTGACTCGTGCAGTGGTTAAGTGCTATCGAATCAGCCGGAAACGACCACACGGAAGACCTCCACGATGATAGGAAATTTTCATGTGACTCGAGTCAACATGGAGAAGAACGGCGGGACCAACAACGAAAGGGAAGTGCATATGGGTTGTGATGTGCCGCAAGATTAACTTTTTAAAGAGAAGTTTTAATTCCTTTTCATAGACTTCCCATTCGATGAGATCTCACCTTTTCATTATACCTGCTAATCATGGATAATACGATTTATTAAGATAACTTATTGGTCATTTGGTTCAATGTAATATCGACTCTTGATAGTCATTGCCCAGCCGGCTGGGAAGGCTGTAGAATACACTGACTGCACCTCTGCAGAGGGGTAAGACACCCCCCCCGCCCAACGAGTGTCCTGTATATGACACTAAACAATCTGATGGTGAGGTTCCAGCAATGCTGGAGATTTGGGGAATGCGGAGTACCCCTTCATTGCCATTGCTCCCAGGTCCACTCTGGCCCGGAGTGGTAGCACCCGATAGGGCTCTATCTATGGGTTAAATAGAACTAACACCATACTTATGCTAAAATGAATTGAGTAAACTGAATAGCTTGAATAGAAATGTTGTTGACAATTAAACCGTCCTTACATTTAAACTGCGTGCTTATGCTTAACTGAATTATTTGATAATGAACTGTTTTTCGACATTAAAACTGTATTTACACTTAACTGAATTGTTACATATAACTGCTTGAATAGTTTGAAATGGAAATGTTTTTGACAATTAAACTGTGTATTTATGCTAAACTGAATTGTTTTAAATAGAACAGAATATTTACATAAAAATGGATTTGGCGTTAAATAACCTACAAAGGTTGATATGCCATAAAACCGAACAGACCAAACGAAACCATCTTGATAGTTATTTAACGTATATATATATATATATATATATATATATATATATATATATATATATATATATATATATATATGTCTGTATGGAAGCAAATAAAAGAAACAGATGCGACAGTATAAAGAAAATTTAAAAACAAAGTCACAAAGTCGATGTTGATACGTTTCGGTTTTAATAAACCTTCATCCGGACTTTCAGATGAAGAAAAATGCTGCTTGAACAGCGTTGGATGTTTTATTAAAATAACGGGAGAAATTTTGATGCTTATTTTTACTTTATTTTAATAAATCATCCATCGCAATTCAAACAGCATTTTTCATTATCTGAAAGTCCGGATGAAGGTTTATTAAAACTGATACGTTTTAACATTGACTTTCTATTACAATAAATTCATTACTTTTGGATTATTTTGTTTTTCTATTCAATCCAATAGTTTGTCAGTAATTTTTTAAAACAAGTTAGAACTTATTTGTCTGCACACAGTTAAATGGTTTTAAGTATTTCTGACGTTAGTAATTCTGTTAATCAAGTATTCCTACCTAGTACGAACAATTTACACTCAGCTGTATACTTTCAAGAAGCCAATAATAATAATTATTAGTAATTAATTGAAAAGTTCTATTTGATCCATAGAGGTGATAGGTACTGCCACTTCGGGTCAGAGTGGACCTGAGAGTAAGGAAAAATAAAGAGTACTCCACATTCCCTGAATTCCAAGACAGGAGCCTCACCATTAGATGCAGTTTAATGTCATATCCAGAACACTAAATTGTTTCAAGTACTGCCATTTAACACTAAAAATTCTATTCAACATTATTCGTTTCTTTGCACACAGTTAAATGGTTTAAAGTATTGCTTTGTAATGCTAATAATTCTATTTAATATTAATCAATTGTTTGCGGACTCTTAAATGGTTTTACGTATTGCTATATAAGACTAATAATTCTAAATAATTCTATTCAATATTAATCAATTGTGAACACAGTTAAATAATTTGAAGTGTAGTAAATGATAGAATAGTTCTATTTGATCCATAGATGGGACCCTAACAAGTACCACCACAATGAGGCCGAGTGGATCTGGGGATAATGGTAATAAAGAGATGCTTCACATTCCTTACGGCTTCAGTGCTGGATCTTTATCATCAAAAGGTTTAGTGTCATACTCAGAATAATCGTTAGGGGAGGGTAGGAATGTTACCCCTCACCAGAAATGCAGTCAGTAAATTTACCTCCCTAGCGGAGTAAGCGGGCCATTTGATAGCTCCCCATTAAATATTTACCTCAGTTCTAAAGCTTTAACAGCCTGTACTTCCAAGTTATCAATACAGATTTTTCTAAAATGATACGTAGATTTATCGACCGAGCCACACCTGTCATATGTTCCCATGTTCATTACGGTGTCCGCGTATTTGAAAATCAGACCCTCTACAGCCAAGTATGCGGTTACCCAACCCCTCCACAACAGGTAGGATGCACCACGAGGTAATTTTTTATTAGCAGGTTTGAATTCAGAGGTTTCCTTCAGTTCTACTTTCTACTCATAACTGTGTGAAAAGAGATAGGTTCATGCCTTTATTTAAAACATCAGCACGAAGTGAAAAGCCAACAGCTTCGTTCAGGATTTGAACTCTGTGAACAATCGGTATTAGACTGGATTATCATTGTATACTGTTTACGAGACGAGCCACATTACGTGCCATTTACCTCATCAAAATAAAAATACATACGCCCAGATTAAAGTGATTTCTGATTACGAACTGATTGCTCTAATCAATAGCTAGGTCAGCTGCTAACCTGTTCCGTTTTGGCTTTCCAAGTGCTTCAATTAAGGAGAGAATGATCAGTTATTTTTCAGTGGGACAGCTGGTTAAGGAACGTTGAACGCTATCACTCCTTAGACTAGTGACGGCGTGTGAAATGAAGATGTTCGGACCAATACAGAGTCTTTGGCCCGACTAATATATATATATATATATATATATATATATATATATATGTGTGTATGTGTGTGTGTGTGTGTGTGTGTGTGTGTGTGTGTGTGTGTGTGTATGTGTGTGTAAACGTCACAATAAAAATGTAGTCATATACGAACGCTTACAAGTCATGACCTAAATAAGCCAAGTTAAGCAACACTGAATGGGATCAAGTCTAAAATGAATGACCTTTTGCAATGTCAAGACATTTGTAATAATCGTTTGGCCTTCGGGCAGAGTAAAGTCGTGATAACAAATAATTTAAATAAAAAACTAGACATTTCAGAATATTTAGTTTTAAGATGTTTTTTTATTGTCTTTTTAATTAATCTATTTATTAATTAATTCATTCATTTATTTTGCTTTCATTTTTCTTCTTTTTTAACCTTTTTTAAAACTAATATTCTCCTCTTTCTTTCTTTCTTTCTTTCGTTTTTCAGTCATTTTCTTTCTAGTTTCTATTGTTTATATTGTGAATTTCTTTCTTTCTTTCTTTCTTTCTTTCTTTCTTTCTTTCTTTTTTCAGTCATTTTCTTTCTAGTTTCTATTGTTTTTATAGTGAATTTCTTTCTTTCTTTCTTTCTTTCTTTCTTTCTTTCTCATAAATCTGACCACTTGGTCACTTCCTTATGACCATCCATTTGCAAGTTCCAGTTTCTCTAGAGGTCTCCATGCACCAGGTCAATGAGACAGGTTCAGTAAATGTCTCAATTTAGAAAAATCCCACACAGTCTTATTATCAAAGATCCTTCACGCCAATTTCTTTCTTTCAAGGCACGACACACAATTACGAGATTCTCGCCAAGAGACAGTGGCAGTATCTCACTGGATCAATATTTATTAGCTTCAAGCGAGACCGCACCGGCCACATACATATATAAACACATCGGCTATTTTCGTAAAGACAAAAGAGAATTTACTTCTCTCGGATATATCTAAACCACAAGCGGCCTTATGACGTCAATATAAAAATAGAATTAATATATTTTTCAGTCAAATAATGTGTTTGTTTCTGACAGGGTTCCATAACGTCACCAAAAAAAAAAAAAAAAAGGTGCATATATTAAAAAAATTGAGGAACTAGTATTATAATCGCTATTGTCGTTGGGAAATGGACATGGCAACCTGGGTTCAAATTCACGTTAAGTTATATCGGGACACGCTAATACTCTTGAAAAAAGCATGAACCTGACTATTCTTCTTTCAGAAATGGTTAAATAATAGGACAGATTGTACTAGTTAACCCTGGTAAGGCAACTGGTCAAGGAGAAGGAAAACTCTGAATTGAAATCTATTAGAGTGCGTCGCTCTTAATGAAAGGTTTGTATAAATACACAGACACACAGTCTCACGCACACAAACACACACATACACACACAAAAAACACACACACACAAACACACACACACACACACATATATATATATATTTATTTATTTATTTATAGGTATATATACATACTCATAAACCTGAAATCAGGTTACTAATATGAAATAAACAAAATTGATAACGACAAAAACCATAAATAAAAAGAAAAATTCCGTAGCCGTTAATTTTTTAAGTAAAAACAATAACAGCGCGATAAAACGGGAAATATATCGCTATTGTTTAACGGAAAAAAAAAAAGTAACCAAACTCCATTTGAATTCCATCTGACCAGCTTGAATAAGCAAAATAGATCTATTATGGAAATGGATTACTATTTCTAAATTTTTTGTTTTCTAAACAATATATATATATATATATATATATATATATATATATATATATATATATTGAAATGATAGATTGTAGGGAATCTTACAATATGATAGAAATATGTTGAAAATGGGATAAATCAAACACTTAAAACCGACACAGACGCGTGATATTTCATTAAGAACATTAAATTACATTAATATATATATATATATATATATATATATATATATATATATATATACATTGTATCACAAAAGTGAGTATACCCCTCACATTTCTGCAGATATTTAAGTATATCTCTTCATGGGACAACACTGACAAAATTACACTTTGACACAATGAAAAGTAGTCTGTGTGCAGCTTATATAACAGAGTTAATTTATTTTCCCCTCAAAACAACTCAAAATATAACCATTAAAAAGCTAAGTAATCATGTGGTGATTATTATTGGTGAAAGATATCTTCTTTTTTCAACCTGAACACACATCTATCCACGTGACAAACTCCTCACATTATAAATGAGGATGGTGAGGTACTCGTGGTTGAAACAAGTCCGTATTTAACCCATTCCGTTTGATGATTATGTGATCTACAAAATTTCAGTTACGAATTTAGCTCATAATTTGGATACCATAGGCTTTAAACCTGCTCAACCATCGAATCATTGAGGACTATCTGAAAGCAACATTTCATTTTTTGCATTTTATCTTCTTTACACACATATATATGTGTGTGTGTGTGTGTGTGTGTGTGTGTGCACAATGGCATATCAGTCTGTCAAGGGTAATTTTATCCCAAGTGGTTTGTGAATTGTGTTCATTGGACGTTTATATTTGAATTCTTTGTCCAGTTGTTTCGCAACAGTTTTTTTGCACCCAGTTATATGATATCAAGTATTCTTATAAAATACAAATAATTTTCACTCGGTTGTAAGGTTTCACGTATTACTATCTGATTGTAATGATTATATTCTGGAGCTCTGGAGATCGTGACGTACTCTGTCCGGGAGTGGTAGTACCTTTTATTGTCCCATGTATGGGTCAAATAGTTCTGTTTTAAAATTGTTAATATTTGACAGGAATATTTGATACTATATAATTCTAAAATATTTGCATTAAGAAAAGTTACCAGACGCTATAATCGCCCCAAAAAGATTATTATTATTATTACTCACTGGAAATGACAATTATAAAACAGAAATAATCATCTGGACCCAAACGATTATTAGTATTAGATAGGAATACCGGAAACCCTACGACTTTATGCAAATTATTTGTATTAGTTTGAAATACTTGGTATCAGATCACTGTAAATGATTTTTATTGTCATTTATATATATATATATATATATATATATATATATATATATATATATGATTTTTTAAATTAAGATTTAACTTGAATAATAAAACTAATCTTCTTTTACGAGTCCCTTTGGCATAAAACAACCCACAAAATTTGATATGTCATTTAACAAAGAAACCTGGCCATCGAAAACATAACTGAGACAAAAGAAATGACTACACTCCCATTTGTTTGTAATTTAATGTCATATCAACCCTCTCGGGTTATTTAATATCAAATCCAACTTTTTTTTTTAGAAGGAGAGTGGTGGTGCTATTTAACCTCTACATGGGAGGATAAGAGGTTTCATGCCTTTCTGAAGGGTATTTGTTCGAAAGTGAACGTAATAGCGTGACTGGAGTTCGAACTCACGTTCTATGATTCCGCAGTCCACTGCTTTAACCATTACAGCAAGAAGACACCACCAGGTATATTTGGGTCAAAGAGAAATGTTTTACTATACGTGAAACCATTAAACCTGATTATTAGTATTAGATAGGAATGTTGGAAACCGTACAACGACGTACACATCAGTTGTATTAGATTGAAATACTTGAGATCATATAACTGTGAGCCAAAAAGTCTCTTAAGAAACAATTACACCAAAAATATACAATGAACGAAATTCCCAAGTCTTTAGGCATACCATAAACCTAGACAGTTTGATATGCCATTAAAAAAAATTAAAATATTTTGCTTAATATCATAAGAAGATGAAAATCTATCTCGTGGTTGAAATAAGTCTGTATTTACCAAACGAGTTTTGGAGGAAGTAATAGAAATTTTTAATCTTGATTTTCTCGATTGTCAGCACCCTCGGGTAAGGGGCGCACGGAAAGGTTGGCGTAACTCAATTTTTCTGTCTTCATTTTTCCCCATCGGGTATTTTACGAAAATAAATAAATATTCTACACATGATTATGTCGGTGTTTTTCGTTAGTGTTTTAGTCTTTGGTATTACACTAATTAGCATATCATGCTAACCTCTGTTATATCGAGAACTTGACCGATTACGCAAAAATGTTTAGCCTGGACCCACACATCTCGAATTATTTACAAACTGAACTGAAAATTGCTTTATCCTCAACGTTCCAATGTCATGTGTAACTTCATCCGAGTATAATATTCCAGTACTGAATCTCATGAGAGTGGGGAAGTACTTCCATTACTCCCAGGTTCACTCTTACACAGAATGGTCGTACTCGTTAAGACCCCTCCCATGTGTCAAATAGATAATGTTTAAAACAATTTTGAAAATTGTTCATACATGAATTCCTAAAACATTGAAATTGCACCCAAGTATGAAGTGTTTATTCTTTTTAAATGAATGTAAACTTTATTAATACATCAGCTTTTAAACCATTGATATTTAAATTGAGTATGAAGTGTGTTATCTGTTTTAAATGAAAGGGAAATTAATACATTGGCTCTTATAGAATTGATACTTCAAGTAAGTATAAATAGTTTATCTCTTTAAAATGTACATTTTTATGTCGTATACGATTGGAGAACCAAATTCTTATTTTCCCTTTGGAATAAAATAATCCAACAAGGTTTGACCTACTCAAAGTCAAACCAACCAACCAGCAAATCTGGTTACAGTCACATATCCACAAGCAAAGGAAGAATGATATGTGAAATATATAGTGTGAGGAAATCATGCAAGCGTTCTGGCTGAGAACGGATAATTTGCAAGATGTCCGGCGCACGACGTTATTATGGCGCAATGAAATACATATATATATATATATATATAGGGTGGTTGAAAAGAAACTCCCTATTTTACAGTGCTTATATTTCATTTTTTAATTGTTTCAAGAAATGAATTTTAAGTAATTTAAAAAAGGAGTTACTTTTATTACACCCTAAATATATATATATATGAAAACACACAAGGTTTTCAAGGGATGGTTTTAGTTTTGGTAATGTAGAAAAGTTAGATTTGAAACCATTAAACCTTCATCAGGTCTTTGTGAATTTTTAAAAGAAATGAGAAAATGAGAAAGTTTTGATTATTCTATTTCCATTATTTACATTTTTCAGACTATTGTCCTCATCTTTGTCGCCATGTTTATCACAACGTTTCGGACGTTATACGCTCCGGCCTTCTTCAGGTGGTTGGAATGTCGAACTTAACCCTTTATTTCGTCCACCTGCTACACTGTTCTAGTTCCACGAGCCATTTTTAATGGATGTCAGTTATCCGTTATTTCCCGTTAATTTCCCCTCTGAAAGTTCTCCACTGCCTTCACCGGGTATTGAACTCACACTCTTCTCTATTTACGTATATGATGTTCCACTTCACACACACACACACACACACACACACACACACATTTTATCGTAGATAACATGTTCAAATATTAATTTTTACGAACGAACTTCCCTCGCTCAAAGTTCTTGAGATTTCAACTGTCTACGCTCTCATAACTTCAAGTCAACGTTAAAAGACATTCTAGAAATATGGATTAAATTCTGCATTCAAGAAAATGATAAATGCTTTAAAGGTAATATGACCCCCCCCCCATATATATATATATATATATATATATATATATGTTTAAGTCATGAATATTTTCCATTTTAGTGAGATATTATTTATTCATGAAGAATACAACAACGAAATGATTTCAATAAATAGTATATTTGCCATTATTTGGAATCAACTCTTGCCATTTATCAGATAGCTTATTGATCCCTCCGAAGTAAAATTCAGCTGGTTACGTGCACAAGTAAGTTTCCATAACTTTTTTCTCCTAATCCTCTTGGGAAAAAATTCTCATTCAGGGCATTTTATAAAAAACGAAAAGAATTGAAATCACTTGATGCAAGGTTTGGTAAATATGGTGGATGGAGTAGTATAGGCCAGTCTAAATCACATATTTTTCCAATGAGATTCTTCTTGAATGTGGTCTGGTGTAACTGAGAAGCACTACGTTTTCTTCTTTTTGACGGATGCGAGGATTCAAAGATTTCCAGGCACACTTTGCAGCTCTTGGTAGTATAAGTCTGCATTGAGTGTCTGATTGTTGTTTTAAAACTCAAAATGAATAACATTGTAGTGATTCCACAATACATGCAGCATAACATTGTATCATGAAGTTCCGCTGTCGGTTGCGTGTGGTCTCCGGCCTTGCGTCCGGACCCACCTTAAAAAAAGCTTTGTGCCATAATCGTCTGGTAGGTGGGACGGAGGATAAATCCCGTCATGAAACTCCGCTTTTGGAGTCGACTGCAGATTTTTATCCCCTGCCTTTTACATTATTCAATTTCATAAAAGAACTATTTTTCGTCTGCTGTAATGATTCTTTTGAAAAACAGGTCCATTCTTTACCTTTAAAGAAAAGTTGTCACATTGTCACAATGGATATACAACTTTCTTTATTCTTCACAAAATGTTTATGAGGAACCAAAACGCCCTGTTGGATCACTTTTCCTATATTTTCAAGTGACGGTAGATTGAGGACTGAGATGGACTGAGGTCAAGTGCTAACTTACAAGTACTTTTGTGTGGATTAAATTCCATGAGTTGTCTTCAAACATCTTGCTCGAGGCTTAAAGAGAGTCTTTGTTTGTGTTTATCTCTCAATCAAGTATCACCAGAACAAAATTCTAAAATCCAATTTCCGACCAGGCGCTTTGCACTGATATCTTGGCCATAAATATCATCAATTTTCATAAATATCATAAATTTTCTGTCGTGATTTTCTTATTTACTTAAACTCCTACTATTTTACATGGCCGATATAACCATTCAGTTCCTCCATTTTAGGGACTTGAGATCATAGATTAAATCCTGATGAGAAGTCTTTGACATCTAAAATATGAAGAACCGATGAAGGAAATCTTTAATCAGGTGATTTTCGGTTTCGTTTCAAGCATTATAAATTTGAAATGCGTTGTTTGAACCATTACGCCACGAGCGCTGCACTGTTTTGTATGCATGTTGGTAATTGTGTATATATATATATATATATATATAAAAGATATTTATTTGTAAAACTTATATATATCAGATAATAGAAAAACAAAGTAATCTAAATCTGATAATTTATTATGACGCAAAGTCAAAGTTAAAACGTTTCGGTTTTTATAAATCTTCATCAAGACTTTAAAAACATCGTTGTTGAAAAACATTTTTAACATCTTAAAGTCTTGATGAAGGTTTATTAAAACCGAAACGTTTTAACGTAGACTTTCCATCATAACAAATTCATTTTTTCTATTTTCTTCATATTGTCATATCTATTTCTATAATTTATATATATATATATATATATATATATATATATATAAGTTATATCTTTTTATAACATTTTTCATCAATATTTTTTTTATTAAAGCCTGCAGACTTTTTTAAAAATTTCAACTGGTTCACGTATTCATAAGTTTATGGGGTTATATTCGGTAGGAAAGAATAGTTTCAAAATTTTGACATCCAAGTCATTAATGAATGCAAATATCTTTTGTTCATATTCATTTTTTTCTTTAGGCTTTGGCGTTATGATCTTTTACAATTTTCCAAATGTGGAAGGTTAATAAAAGCCAAATCTAATTACACAACTTCTTGAAACCGCTTCGTTTGTCATAAATATTTGAACACGCAATTCGAGTAATGATTTTTTTTAATGTAATTTTTTTTTAATTGAAAAGTAACGTTTGACTGACAAAAGTTTTAGATTACCTGTATTAAATTGAACACATCATTTCTATTATATATATATATATATATATATATATATATATATATATATATTATATATATATATATATATATATATATGGGGGATATAATAATAATTAGAATTCTTATAATTCTTTTAATAGATAGATAGATAGATAGATAGATATGAACAGTGACATAGATAGGCAGACAGAGAGATAAATATAGAGACTGATAGAATATAAACAGAATGAGATCGATTGACGGACAAATAGTATCGTCTACAAAATATGTTGTAATTTATTCTAGCAGTTAAACATTGTGTTTTTTACCGGTTTTTAAAATTGATTTGGGGTCTTTGTAAAAGAGTCAGTATTCGACCAGTCGGGGTTTTTGCTGGAGCGAACAGACACGGGGTTATTTGTCATAATTATTTGAACAATCAATATGAGTGCTGATTTGTTAATAAAAGTTTGGTTAAAAATTTCCGTAGGACAGTCAAAAGTTGGAGATTGCCTGCATTAAATTGAATCGAATACATCAACTCTGATATATATATATATATATATATATATATATATATATATATATATATATATATATATACGGGATGTAATAATAATTTGATTTTTTTTAAATTACAGTGGCTCCAAATCTTCACTCATCTTTTCCATCAATATATATATATATATATATATATATATATATATATATATATATATAAGAGTCAGCTGAAGAGTTAATTGGCTGAAAACGAAACTCTCATGGAATGTAACCAAAGGGGGTTCATTTTTCCACTTAGTCCCCAATCAGATACAACCAAGAAGAGTTGCCCGAAGTTATGGCCGGTAGGGATAGATTGCAAGAGAGAGATTCGAGGAACCCATATCATCATCGAGGAACACTTCATATCATCATCATCATCATCATGTCACGTGGGTTACTACCCACGTGACATGATGATGATGATATGAAGTGTTGATAGCGTAAAGTTCCCTGACTCTCTCTCTCTCTCTCTCTCTCTCTATATATATATATATATATATATATATATATATCCATCCGTCCCAACTATCCATCACTCCTGTCGGGTCCTATAGACTGTGTCTAGTGTCTTAGCAGAGCTAATGTTTGTAAACTCTAGCTGGTCGGCAAATACTGGTATATCCGGGTATAAGACCTCACGAGAGAATTTCCCTGATGAGTTTTTCCTTACTTTACCAGTTGTTCCGCGCATGTCTTGTTCGTCTCACTTGAATGGTTTTTGAGATAGGAGGTAAGTGACCGTACATCTGCGGTTTTGTATGTCATTGCTTCCAGGATTTGTTCAGAACAGCACGTAGCGTTCTTGTGTCGTTCCTATCTAGCCTTTTCTTCGTGCGTTTAATTAGCGTCCAGGTGGTGCATCCCTGATGTAGTACTTGCACAGATACAGCTTGGAAAAATCCCGGTTTATTTTACCAGAAAGATCAGGTTTCCAATGATCTATATCCTCTCGATTGCTGTTCACAACTTCACTATGCGTATGCTGACACTGCTCTCAGTAGATGAGATATTGCTACCGAGGCATGTAAGCTGTTTTACAAATTTCAGAGGCTTTGTCATTTAAGGTTTTTAGAACTTCTGTGTGTATCTAAGTATTCAGACAGGCTATAAAAATAAAATCTCGAAAGCACTTTACCATTTAATCAGACAAGTCTCAATCGTTCTTTCTAGTATCACTCAGATCAAAGGACATTTCACCCCCCCTCTCTCTCTCTTTCTTTAAGTACAGGTTACGTCGACTGAGTACTTCACTGACCTCTTTCCCAATCACTGAGTTATGGATGAAAATGCCATCAATATTCATTTCCAAAAAGATCACCGGCACATTTTACACAGGCCTGTTCTTTCGCAGCAACCTGTAAGTAACTCGTATTTTTTTATAACAAAGTATATTGGTCTTTTGTGAGATTGCACGAAGACAATGTCAACAACACAGATTTTTTATTCTTGGCTTATCACGTATGCAACAGGGTTTGCAATGAAGAATATGCAGCCACATGCGCTTCTAACGGTACTTTTAAATTAGGTATGGTTTAGTTTGATTTGTTTAAAGTCATATCAATCTTTGTGGGTTATTTGATGCCAAGCCATACTTGTAAAAAAAAAACGCATACAGTTAAATTCGTGTAGTTTCAAATATTGTTATCTAACACAAATAATTCTCTTTGACATTTATCATTTGCTTGCACAGAGTCAGATGGTTTCAAGTACTCCTACTTAATACTAATAATTTTATTCAATATCAATTAGTTGTTTGCACATAGTTAAATGATATAAGGTATTTATTCCTCTTTAACATTATTGATACAGTTTATCAAGTATTCCTACCTAATAAGAACAACTTGCACATAGTAATATGATTTCAAATCACTAACAATAGAGAGAGAGAGAGAGAGAGAGAGAGAGAGAGAGAGAGAGAGAGAGAGAGAGATTCATAGATAAGAAGAGACTAAGAAGAAAGAAAGAAAGAAAGAAAGAAAGAAAGGACAGACAGATAGACATCTATGTATTCATGAGATAGAACACATTGAAATAGATAGATAGATAGATAGATAGATAGATAGATAGATAGATAGATTCTCCCAAAATATGGACTGGCGCTTCACTATCAGATAGAGTTTAGTGTCATACCCAGGTCACTGGTACTTTTAGAAGAATTGAGGAAATAGTCTTCTGCAAAAAAAAAAAATGGCAGACAATATGTATGTATGTGTCTATAGAAGGGAACACGCGGGGAAAACGAAAAAGCATATAAAGTGCTTGTGAAATCTAAGTTTTAAAAATCCTTATAAATCATTAAATGCCATGGGGTGACGAAATAAAGGCATGGAATTTTCTTTTTCGTTTTTCCTGATTTTTATTTCTTAATTCCATTGACTCTTTTGGAATGGTGAAAAATAGACCAGAGAAACGATATTCTACGCTTGTTAAACAATAAGGTGAATATGTTTAGTAATATGTACCTTTCATTCTCTTGTTGGTTGGAGCGAGAACTTTCAACATAGCCTAGTAAACAATTGTTAGTCTGGCAAATCCTAACACTTTGCAGCAGTTAATTAATCATTTGTCTATTTGAATCGCAAGCAATCTCTCCTCCCCGCTCTTCTCTAAATGTAAATGGTATGATGTTTTATATATATATATATATATATATATATATATATATATATATATTGATGTATATATATATATATATATATACATATATATATATAATGTTTTATATATATATATATATATATATATATATATATATATATATATATATATATATATATATTTGCGTACACATATTATGCTATGTGTTTAAATATGTATTATGTTATATATATATAATGTTTTATATGTATATATATGTATGTATATATATATGTTTTATATATATATAATATATATATATATATATATATATATATATATTTACGTACACATATGCTATGTGTTTAAATATGTATAAAATATATATATATATATATATATATATATATATATATATATAAGGAGGAGGAGAGAGAAAGAGTGAGCGATTTATTCATTGATGTCATGAAAGAAAGAAGGAACAGACTTACAGAGATAGATAGATAGATAGTAGCCAATAAAAAATTGTTGTAATTTATTCTGGTGGTTTGCCATTGTGTTTTTTACAAGTTTTAAATTTGATTTTGGGTCTTGTAAAATAGTCGGTATTCGACCAGTCAGGAGTTTTGCTGGAGCGAGCAATCGCGGGTGGAGACGGGTGGATCGGGGTGACATGGATGTGATTTTCGGAGATGTATTAAAAGAAATCAATAGCAGTTACTGATTCGTACATCTTCAGCCTCTGCATTCGACTCGGCTCAATATTGATGGAAGTTAAGCCAGCATCATTCATTGTCTGTTGAATCTTAGCTCAGTAAAGATATTCGGTTTTGGAAAGAAAGCAGACAAACTAATGCCTTCAACCACCAATGGTCACACACACACACACACACACACACACACACACACACACACACACACACACACACACACACACACACACACACACACAAATATGAAAACGCCTGCACATATGAAATCACATACAGACACACACAACCAGACACACGAAGACACTTATAAACGCCTACATCTAGACATACACACATACACTCATATGAATAAAGACGCAAACACATTCACACATGAAAACATATACACACGGAATAAGTCACACACACTCATACACACGATCTCACATACTCTCTCTCTCTCTCTCTCTCTCCCTCTCTATCTATCTCACACGCACACATAAATCAGACACACAAACGCAAACATG
>OY757930.1:87993590-88038021 GCA_963585895.1 Sepioteuthis lessoniana | reverse complement strand
TAGCTTTATAAACTCCTTTTACATCGTAAATCTACTGTCATATTAACAAAGGCACACACACACACACACACACACACACACACACACACACACACACACATACAAATAGAGGCACACACACACATGCACACACAAGAATAGAGAGACACACATATACACACATGAATAGAGACACTCATACATAGTCATGTCAATAATTGTTTATATGTACATATAATTGAATGAATATAAATAGTGGTTGGGGTGTTTGTCAATGGAACGGGAGATCAGGATTCAATCCACGGTCGAGCGAGACACACAAACTCAAAAAATAGTACTTGATGCCTTTTTGCTAAACACTCATCATTATAAGGTAGAGATGAAGGGTAAGTGGAGCAATCGAGAGAAAGGAGTAGAACCCTGCCCAACACCATAGTGAAGTAGCTATTGAAAAAGGAGCCTTCGAGTCGCCCTCAACGGCGGTCGGCAAACACACACACACACACACACACATATATATATATATATATATAAAGAGAGAGAGAGAGAGAGAGAGAGAAAGAGAGACAGAGACAGAGAGACAGAGAGTGTGTGTGTGTGTGTGGCAGAAATTTTCCTATATTTTGAATTGTTATCTGTATGGTGCAAGTGAAATTCGCAAGTGGTAATGGTAGCTCAATCAAAGTAACGTGTTCGAATGTTTTATTCAGTTATGACCTTAGTTTGGACCAGTGCACACAGTGCATTTTGCTGCTGAAACGTTTTCTGTTTTTGAACTTGGGAATCTGAAATTGCTAAACGGAAAGCTTTTCATGCTCATTTCATATTGCGTCGGAATGGTGCACTTCCAGATTAAATTTTCAACACATATTTTCTATTCGGAACGGCATCATTCTGACGTGACATCAAATGAGCACAAAAAATCTCTGGTAATGCACTTAATACAGGGTGCAGCAGAAATAATTTCCACATTTTAACTGTCACGACTGTTGTGCAAGTATACTTAGGCAAGTGGTAATGGTTGTTTCATGCTAATGTCTTACTCTATTTTATTTCAGATGCAATCAATTATGATCATGATTGGGACTGGTGCATACTGTGTGTTTGCTGCTGAAATATTTTTCCAAGATTGATGAATCTGTAAGTATTACACTAAAAGAGCAATAAAAATCCTTTTATATTGATGCTAAAAAGGTAGGTGTTTTCTTAACAAAGGTATATACGCACACATATAGGCATGTCAAGAAGTATATATATATATATATATATATATATATATATATATATATATATATATATATATATATTATCATACAACGTGGAAAGACAAGGGTGATACCCTGTCCTCATCAGCTGGGGTGATACCACACCGTCAGTGGCTAGGGCAGTACTGCCAACCCTGGCGTTAACACCAGCTTTTTCCACCGGAAGAGTATATATATTATATATATATATATATATAATATATATATATATATATATATATATATATATATATATATATATATATATATAAGAATTTGATTATTTATAGAAAACTATTAGGTATTATAAAAGTAGGAAAAGTAAAAGTAAGGTTGGCGGCCGTAGTCGAGGGTGACCAGAAGGCTCCCTTTTCAATAGCTACTACACCGATGTGTTGGGGATGGCGCTACTCCTTTCCCTGGATTTCTCCAGTTTACCTTTGATATATACCTTATATCGCTAAGTGTTAAGCAAGGAGGTATCAAGTGCCATTTTTAAAGTCTTTGGATTGAACCCAGGTCTCTTGGATCATTGGCGAACACACTACCCACAAGACCAATGAGCCGGTCTTAAAAGTATGTAATTAGGTAATCTTTAATACCAAACTCTACTCCATTAAAAGTCTGTAATAGAATTATGTTATCATCTAAATATAATTCCCCTTTTTAAATTTGTTAATGCAATGATATTTTTGGTGACAGAGGTGTGCAAATGTCATTAGGATGCATTATGAATGTTGGCCACGAGTCAATGGTCCACTTGACTCATTTCAGCCAGCGTGATTTATGCACTCAATCACATTCTCTGGCAAAAAAAATGCAGAACCTGTCGCACGAAATCGATACGCGAACAAAAGATAGGTAAACAATTAGTCCGATTTTCGTAGCGACGAACGATGGTTAATTCTAATACAGTTTTGCTGCAAAAAGTGCAGAATATGATATAAATTAATGGATATAATCAGTAAAACTTACAATATGTAATTTTTCCTCGAAGAGGAAAAAATGTTCGATCCATGAGTAGTAAGCGAGTTTGTGAGAGAGTAATGAAAGATTTTACCCTCCGCGTAATTTAGTAGGTACTAAAAGACCCAATCGATATATTGACGAATAAACCACTGGATCATATAAAAAGAGTAGATTAGGATCGTAAATGTGGATATCAATGACTTATTTCAAAAGTTTCTGAATTTTTTCTTTGTTTTTTTCTTTTGTTTTTCTTTTGTTTTTATATGCTTTCAATACTGTAGAGTACAATAATAAATAACACTTGATAATAAACATTTTCACCGTAAGATATTCCACCTTCGTATCTTTGGTTTCAAAGAAAATTAAATTTTTTTTAATTAAAAGGCTTAGGTAAGATGAACATAATTTTGAGTGGTAGTTTATATATATATATATATATATATATATATATATATATATATATATATATATATATAACGGAAGTGTGCTTAATGAAGAGGTAACTCTTCCCCCCTCTTCTATCCCCTCCCACTCTTATGTGTCAATTCTAGTTTTTTATCAAAAAGATCTGAAGAAGTCCTGTTAATTTTTTTCGTGTTTTAGGAAATTTCAAAAATACGTAACAGGATAGAAATAAATTTATAATCCTATGTGACCGGTTTCGTTGTTTTTTCTTAAAGTATATATATATATATATATATATATATATATATATATATATATATATATATATATATATATAATGTCAGATTTTAGACTTTATATCCTAAATTAATAAACTATATGCCTATAGAAATACCTAATCATCAACATAATCTCCACTGATTACTAAAACCTCATTTGGTCAATTATTAATTCCATGCTGGTAAAATTCTTTAGGCTTTGATTCAAAATAAGACCAACCCGCGTTTAACCTTTTCTCTGAATGTCAACCTAAGACCATTCAAATGATTCTGTAATCCCCTAAACGAGTGATAATCAGAATGAGCAAGATCGGGAGAATATGGAGAGTGAAGCAATTTTTCCCACCCATGCTCCTCTAAGAAACCTTTAGTCAAGTGATCCGTGTGGTGACAGGCATTATCATGATGGAGGATGATTGTCTTTCTGATGACAAAGATGTTTTTGTCCAATTCTGCTTTCAAACAACAAAGTTGATTGCAATAGAGATTAGAGGTGTTTGTTTGATTATTCTCAAACAATTCATAATGGAAAATTCCTTGAATATCTCATCATACACTCAAAATGATTTTCTTTGGACGAAGTCCAACTCTGTCTTTCTGAGCAAGTCTGAATCCATGACTGAACCACTGACGACGGCTTTTAACGTTGTGATAAAGGATCCACTTCTCATTACCAGTAACAAGCCGGTCAAAAAAAAAAAAAAAAAAGCACTTAACAGTGTCGCGTAAGCAATAACTTTGAGTGACCTATATATATATATATATATATATATATATATATATATATATATATGTCAGTTTTTATATATATTTGATACCATATATGCTTATCTGCGACCTATGGTCTCATACCGTCTTATTACGACAATCATCAAATAAAGAAAACTTAACTTATACCGCATTTGTTCTGTCACAAACCCACCTAGTGAGATAGTAATAATTATACACTGTAAAACACACACACACACACACACACACACACATATATATATATATATATATATATATATATATATATATATATATATATATATTCAAAGAAAACCAATATTCGGTCACATTAGGATAATAAATTTATTTCCATCTTGTTAAGAGAATTGATATGAATCAAAGACTGTGACCGAATATTGTTTTTTCTTGAAATAATATTTGCTCTGTGAATTCATTTATATTGAGCTCTTTACCAGGAATATTCGATATTTGAATAATCTATTTGTCCTGAAAGAATTATTCCCTACTCCGGATTTACTGGATTGAAGAATACCTATATATATATATATATATATATATATATATATATATATATATATATATATATATATATATATATATATACACGGCTGCATTCCTAACCGAGTGGTAAGAGTAACCAAAAAATGGCGTATGACATTTATCCCCATCCGATTTTAAGTCTCCAGTTCCGGATTTTTGAATAGTGTGGAGTCATTCCTTCATTCATTCATATGACCAGAATTATCGTTATTTATTAGTGTCCTAACTTTACAACAAAACAATCTGGTTAGGTTAATGACGTATTTCCCTGATCAATACGATTATGAATAAACATTTTTGTTCAGTATTAGGAAACATAAATATCAAAGTGTCTTTATAAAATAACTCAAGGGTTGAAATGTAATAAAAACAATCAATGCGTAAAACTTTCAATATCCATATTATTATCAGTTTTACCATCATATGCATCATCCTGCCAAGATCTCACGCACATATTCGTAAACAAAATACCCACATTTTGTCAACTCTTTCACCAGACTTTGTACTGTTAACCGAGTAAGATTTGTATGTATAAAAAGGTTAATACAAACACAGAGACACTCATATATAAGTTGGCCGATCGTAGTCTAATGCAACTCGAAGGCTCCCTTTTCGATAGCTACTACACCGAGGTGTAGGGGAGGGCGTTACTCCTTTCCCTGAATTACTCCACTTAACCTTGATCCATACCTGACAATGCTGAGTGTTAAGCAAGGAGGCATCACGTACCATTTTTGAGTCTTTGGTTTGACTCGACCTGATATATATATATATATATATATATATATATATATATATATATATAAAACACATCATGTATATATATATACACACACACATGTATATAGACACACACAGTTGCACATGCACACAGGTATAAATATATAGTTCTATCTATCTATCTATCTATCCATCTATCTATCCATCGATAGATAGAGATAGAACTAATACACATATCTACTGATTTTTATTTTTCGCGCCTTCAGTTCACAGAAGTTTTTGACAGCGAAATAAAACTCTCTCTCTCTCTCTCTCTCTCTCTCTCTCTCACACACACACACACACACACACACACACAAGCATATGTATATATATATATGAGGATGTACGAATGAATATATATATATATATATATATATATATATGTGTGTGTGTGTGCTTTTGCGTATCGTAGTGTGTTTGTGTACCTTCCTGCGTATCTGTGTTGTATCTATTGTTTATAATCGTACAGAATTCAATCTCGGGGTGATACCCTAACCCTAACCCTGCCGAGAAATCGACCCTTACGAAATCATCACTCAAGCACGCTCCGAAGTCATTTTTGAGGCCACAAAATCTATTTTTAAAAATCGACCGGTACACAATTTTGTGCACTATCTCACTCTCTCTCTCTCTCTCTCTCTCTCTCTCTCTCTCTCTCTCTCTCTCTCTCACCCTACTACCCTCAATACTCTTTCTTTCAACTTCACCTTCTCGCTCTCCAACTATTCTCTTTCACTCTTGGTTTTTCCTTTCTGATTTTATGTATATACGCAAATATGTTTTACTATAACAGAAAAAAAATTAAAAAAAAAAAAGATGATTAAACTTTATCCGGAGATTTTTTATACAAGTTCCGATAAATCTGCAACAAAGAAAACCTTCATTTTTAACATTGATTTATTTTTTATTTTAATGACAGCTCTAAAGAAATTATTTACGCGTTCGAATCAAGCTGACGGGAGGATTTTTTTTTTATAATTTTGTCCAAAAAGTATAAAGAAAAGTAATTATTTCTTTTTTTAAAGGTGGAATAAAGAAAAATAATGGAAAACTTAATCCTTTTTACTTACCTTCTGTGTGGACTGCAGAGACATATGTCCAATTGTATCTAAGGACGATATCTATCATTGCCTGAGCTTGATACCGATCGGGTGGGACAACACGTACAAAATATTTGTACAGACTTTTGTCACTCAGGTCCGAACTGGTCGCTGAGTAACCAATTTGTGGAATGGTGAAAATAGATAATAAGTTCTGCACTTGTATAGAACTACTGCTCGATCCGGGCCCAATAAGGCCTGCGATGGGTTTGTTATGTTGCACCTGGCATTTACCTCCAGCAACCGAAGTGTTACTATTCTCACTCTTTTGCATGTCAGCTATGGAGTCCTTAATAAAATCGATGCTATTTTCCAAAGCGACCGGCGAGTACCAACAAGAATCCCTAATGTCGCAACCGAGGGTAATATTGGGTAAGATGCTGTCGTCCGAGTTGATTTCGTCCAGGGCTAAAAAGAAGAGTTCAATGCGATGCATTCCGTATTGTTCCCAGATGGGACCACAGGTTCTCGTGTAGGCCGATTTCTGGGAGGGCGGGTAATGAACTGGGAAAAGGGCTCCCAGAATGACGTCCCCTTCAATCCGGGCGTCCAGTCTGTTGTTACCATTTCGCTGTAGGCTAGGGTTCAGCAGGGCAAAAAGAATAAGGGAGCAGGACAGAACCCACAAGACGTTGTTTAACTTCATTATAAAGCCATTATATCAACGGGAGATGATGACAGACAGACAGACAGACTGACAGAAAAAAGAAACAGGCCAACAGTTAAAAGAGAAAGGAAGTGAATAATCGGACCACAGGAGGGGGATGTGGTTGGAGGCAAAGTGAGAGAGAGAAACAGAGAGAGAGAGAGAGAGAGAGAGATCGTCTGTGGGGGTGATTACGAAAAATGTAGACAAGAAAGAGTGATGATACGGAGAGAAGTAAGGACTGGAAAGAAAGAAAGAAAGAAAGAAAGAAAGAAAGAAAGAAAGAAAGAAAGAAAGAAAGAAAGAAATTGAGTTGTTATTCACTAAGCTTTGCTTATCTCATCATTTCACCACGCGAGGCTCCCAGGGAATAACTTGGGTAGAAGAAGAAACTAAGTGAAAGATAATCGAAGGAAAAAGAAAAGAATTAGAAAAGGAATAAAAAGAATTAGAAAAGGAATAAAAGAAAAAAAAGAAGGAAATGATTGGAGAGGCAAAAATAAAGATGGCCGGAAAGAAAGAAAGAAAGAAAGAAAGGACAAAATCAAAACAGGAAAGAAAGATAAAAGATGAATGATCGTAATTGAGAAGAAGGAAGGAAGGAAGGAAGGAAGGAAGGAAGGAAGGAAGGAAGGAAATTGAGTAAATAAAAAAGGAAGGAAAGAAAGAGGAAAGAAAGGAATAGAGTTAAAGAAGCAAAATTTAAAGATAGCCGAAGAAGAAAGGAAGAAAGAAAGAAGACAAAAAAAAAAAGAATCAAGGAAATAGAATGAAAAAGAGAATATTTGTTACATAGAATTCTTATAAAAATAAGGATACTGAATTAAATAAGTAAACAGCACGTCCTTTCTTTGCCTCTTATTTCTCTTTATTTCTCTGTCTCTCTCTTTCTCCCCTTCTCCTCCTCCTCTCTCTATATCACACAACAAGAACTGAAAAAAAAATTTTTGTTGTTCAGAGTCAAATATTTTCAACAATTTGTTCGATATTGCAATAAAATCTCTTTAAGTAGTCCAACCTTTCTTCTCTTTTTCAAATCTATTGAAATTCGCCAACAATACAAGAAGCTAAAATGGTAATTGGCATATACTGCCAAGTCACTCTGAAAGCACCGGTTTCTGGTTTGATTACCAAAGTTAAGCAGCGTCAAACCTGGTGAATATTTAGATGGGTGACCCTTTACGAATATTACAAGAATTTGCGACCTTGTAGGTTTTGTAAATAAAAAAATATGATTTTTAAAACAAAGCAAAGATAAATTATGCTTTATTCACCGATTTTTGTCTTATAAGCAAAAGTTAGGCAATGTCGAACCTGGCAATTACTTAACTGGGTGACCGCTTAGGAATAAGGTATGTAAACAGCAAGTAGCCTTGTGCCTGACTGTCAATTAACAGAATGAAAATAACAAGCTGATGATAAACAGGTGCGACTTAGAACAGAAAATCAATTTTTATAAGTATATAATTTGTTTAAGGTTTTCTTCTGTATGTGATTTTTTTTTCAATTTCTTTTTCGTGATTCTTTGTTCAAATTTACTATTCTTTTGCACCAGTAAATAATCGACTTAAATAATAAATATTCGCATACGTATATCTTCTTTCACTTTCGTTTTGGTATGAATAAATATATGCGTTATTTTGTTGCTTCATGTTTTTAATCTATAAAAAAATATCAAAACTTCTAAATGAAAACGTTTCAAGAACTTATCGATATGATATCTTTTTAAAGTGATTTTTTTAAAGGGAAACGAATAGAGAAATTATTTAACAATAATAAACATGAGTCGACAAAAAAAAATCATCAACGAATATACAAAGTCATATTCTAATAAAGAGAAATAAAATAAATTAAAACCAAAAAAATGAACGTTTGAGATGCCGAAAACAATCCAGGTATTATATCAAGTGATCGTCTATGATTTCTTTCATTTACGACACAGAGATCCAAACTGTTTTTGTCTTGTTTCTTTGTTGTTTTTTTTTTGTTTTGTTTTTTTTGTTTTTTTCTCTTTTTAAGGATGATATATATTCTTTAAATGACACTTCCTTGGTATTTATTATTGAATTTTTTAAACGAAGGCTTTTTTTATAATTAAAACTTTAAACCATTTTCCTCATTCGGTTCCATTTACATAGTAATGTTTACCATTCCTCTTGTATATCCGCGCGTATGGTGTGTTTAAAGAAATGTTTGCTTTGCAAGCAACTGCATGTATTGGGGTGTCTGTGTAAGATTGCATATATGTGTACACTTGTATATATCCATGACATATAGTGCGACTGCACACTCGAGTATAATAGGTTGAGGTAGATGGTCTTCACAGTCAATGATGTTAGTATCCCGTCGCCTAGTTGGGGGTAAGGAGACTGATAAGAGTATTAAAAGACGGCAGGTAGATTCGTAGATAGGTAAATAAGTTAGTTAGTAGGTAGATGGGCCGGCAGGTTCTTGGGTAGATCAGCAGGTAGGAGGAAGGTGAAGCAGGTGGACAGATTGCGCGAGCTGGATAGATAGATAGCTAGATAGATAGATAGAGAGAGAGGGGGGGAGATGGATGGATGGATTAAAGATTGGTAGATAAGAGAGGAGTGAAAGTGCAAGCTGGGAAAATAGAGACAAGAAGATTAATGTGTATTTAGATTGGAAAAGTTAGAAAGAGAAAGAGAAAGAGAAAGAGATAGAGATATATATATATATATAGAGAGAGAGAGAGAGAGAGAGAAAACGGGCGGTGAGAGGGAGAGGTCAGATCAGTTTTTGATAATAAAGAAACACTTTGCTCTGAAGAGAGAGAGAGAGTGAGAGAGAGAGAGAGAGAGAGAGAGAGAGAGAGAGATCTTAATTGACTGATATTGTTAGATAGGAATAAAATAGACTCTGACTGACTGACTGACTGATAGATAGATAGATAGATAGATAGATATTTTTATGTAATACAACAGCGTAAAGGACGTGTGTATCTCTATATGTTTATAAAAATGTGTGTATAATTCTTGTGTGTGTGTGTGTGTGTGTGTGAGTGAGAGAGAGAGAGAGAGAGAGAGAGAGAGAGAGAGAGTTTAAATCGGATTTTTTTTTCTTTTTAACACCAGGGCGGGGTCCTTTTTTAAGTTGAACGAAAAAGAAAAAAAAATGAAAGCCAAGTTCATGTACGAAAAACAAAAAAACGGCGGTTTTCTCTCCTGCTGTCCTTCAAAAAGTCCCGTGTGTATTTCAAGGACCGTCTCCCCCATCAATCCGGGCCGACTGACGGACCGGCCTCCTCTCACCTTTACAAGCCTGTGACACCGACTTCACTATACCGAAGCATAAAACGGAAAAGCAGCCCAAGATATAGTAGTAGTAGTAGTAGTAGTAGTAGTAGTTACTATTGTTGTTATTGCGAATAGTGGTAGTCACACCGTCATCGTCGTAGTTTTAATAATAGTTAAAATAGTAGTAGTAATAGTTGAGGATTTCTGTTGTTGTAGTTAAAGTAGTTGCGTTTATCGCACCAATCTTTGTTGGTTATAGTAGTACTGGAAAGGGTAGTGAGCTTGATACGAATTTTCAATGCTCTGACGTGTGCGAATACGCGCGCACGCGCATGTGTGTGTCTGTGTGTGTGTGTGTGCGCGCGCGCGCACGTTCGTGAGCGCTCGTTTGGCTTAGAAGTGAAGTGTTGATTATTAATGTTTTCCTGTGTATGGGCTCCGAGTGTTAGCGTATATATACATTCTTTATTTTCCATTTCTAAAACAGCGAACTACTTATCAAAAGAGAAACAGCAGCAGCAACAACAACAGCAACAATTCTAAAATCGGAAAAAATACTCCGATTTTTTGAGATACAAACGGATCCCCCAATCCCAGTCCAGAAGACCCCATTTGTAAGTCAACATCGAAGAAATGAAGTGTCAGCCAATGGATTTCCCTCTTCCAGCAAATCATGTTTTGTTTCTTTGTTTAATGACACATCAACCTTTGTGGAGTATTTAATGCCAAAGCTATCTTTGTAGAAGAACAGTTGCGGTGCTATTTAATCCATAGCTCTAGGGTTAAGGAAAGTGGCTTCGTAACTTTATCAAGGGCATTAGTCCGAAAGTGAATGTGATTGCGTGACTGGAGTTCGAACTTGCTTACTACGATGTTACAGTTCAGCACGTTAGCCACTACGTCACTTCCTTGACTCCAGCAGATCAGGTAAAATAAAAGAAAGCGAAAAACTAGATAAATACTAAGACCTTGCCAGAGAGATTTACAGAAAAGTGACCGTGATACCAGTTATAACTGAAGCACTTGGAAGAATCTAGAAAAGAGACTGGCTTAACTAAAGATCCGAGGGAGAGGCAGTTCAAACCACAGCAATGCCGAAATCAGTTACAATAGTCATGGAGAGTTAAGTAGACTTGCTCCAGTGAAAATCACCAGTGACAGTTGGTGTGGAAAATTCAAAAGAAGTAGTAGTTGTTGTATAATTATTATCATAACAATAGCACAGAAAGAGTAAAAGATTAGACACGATTGGGTGGGTAAGGTGATGCACTCTGAATTGTGCAAGAAATTTAAGTTTCCTCATACGAACAAATGGTATATACACAACCCAGCACCTGTCCTTGAGAATGACACACATAAACTCCTATGGAATTTTGACATACAAATGGATTACCTAAACTCTGCCAGACGATCAGATCTTATAATAATCAACAAAAAAAGAGAACTTGAAAAATTGTGGACTTTGCTGTCCCGGCAAATAAGTGAATACAGCAAATTAACAGAAAAAGAGTGTAAGATTAGGCACGACTAGGTGGGTAAGGTCATCCACTCGGAATTGTGCAAGAAATTTAAGTTTGACCATACGAACAAATGGTATATGTACAACTCAATCTGTCCTGGAGAATGACACACACAAACTCCTATTGGATTTTGACAAACAAATGGATCACTTAATCTCTGCTAGACGATCAGATCTTATAATAATCAACAAAGAAAGAGAACTTGCTGAAGTGTGGACTTTGCTGTCCCGACTGACCACAAAGTAAAATTGAAAGAAAGTGATAAGAAGGATAGATACCTCTACCTTGCTAGGGAATTGAAAAAAATATGGAACATGTAAGTGATGTATATACCAATTATAATTTATGCTATTGGTATAATCACCGAAGGATTATTAATAGGACTGGAGGACATGGAAATCAGAGGACAAATGGAGACTATCCAAACTACTACACTATTGAGATCGGCCAGAATACCGAGAAGAGTCCTGGAGACTTGAGGAGACTTGCTGTCACTGAAGCTTCAGTGAAAGACCATCAGCTAACGCTTTTGTGAAAAAAAACCCAAGGAGTAAAATAATTATAAGCAAGAATATATAAGACGAACAAAATAGCAAATGTAGGTTATGTGTTGATAGAAACGAAATGGTATGCCACATAATAAGCAAATGTAGCAAATTAGCACAAAAAGAGTATAATACTAAAAATGACTGCGTGAGTAAGGTGATCCACTTGGAATTGTGCAAGAAATTGAAATTTGGCCATATGAAAAAAATATACACGACTAAGAATCTGTCCCTGAAGAATGAGAGACACAAATGCTTCTGGGATTTTAAGATACAAACGGATCATCTAATCTCGGCCAGACAACCAACCCTTGTGATAGGCAACAAAAAAAGAGAACCTGATGAATTGTGAACTTGCCTGTCCCAGCAGACCAGAAGAGTAAAAGTGAAAGAGAGCGAAAAGAAGGATAAGTACCAGCTAGGAAACTGAAAAAAATTGTGGAACAGGAAAGTGACAGTGGTACTAATAGTAAGTGTTGCTCTTGGTACAATCACCAGTGGATAGGTGCAGGGACTGGAGGACATGGAAATAAGAGGACGTGTAGAGAACATCGAAATTACGGCATTGTTAAGATCGGCCAGAATACTGAGATGTGTCCTAGAGACTTGAGGAGAATTACTGTCACTCAAAATCCTGTTGAAAGCTATCTGCTAACATTGGTGTAAAAAACTCTCAAAAGAGTAAATGATATATGCACAACCCAGCACCCGTCCAAGAAAATAACACACATAAACTCCTATGGGACTTTGATATACTAACGGATCACCTAATCTCAGCCAGAAGACCAGACTTATAATAATCAACAACAACAAAAAAAAAGAAAAGAATTTGCAAAATTGTCGATTTTGCTGTCCCGGCTGACCACAGAATAAAACTGAAAGGATGTGGAAAGAAGGATGAGTACCCCAAACTTGCTAGAGAATTGAAAAAGTGACAATTGTACCAATTGTGATTGGTGCTTTTGGCATAGTAACTAAAGGACCATTAAAGGGCCTGGAGAACTCGGAAATAAGAGGATGAGTGGAGACCATCCAAACTACTACACTATTGAGATCGGCTTGAATACTGAGAAGAGTTCTAGAGATGTGAGGAGACTTGCTGTCACTCAAACTCCAATAGAAAAGCTATCAGCTAACGTTGGTATAAAAAAAACTCTTAAAAGACTCAAATAGTAATGATAATAATAGTGAAAATAATAACAGTTATAAAAATGCATAATATGCAACAGAATCGCAATTGTAGGTTTGTGTTGAGACATTGATGAAACAGTTTAATTACATAAAAAGCGAATGAAGAAAACTAGCAGAAAAAATTACAAAACGAAGCACGATTGGGTGAGAAAAAGTGATCAGCTGGGAATTGTGCAAGGGATTCAAGTTGGAACTTATTTCCATATTCGTAGAAAACAGATTCCGTCCAAGAAAATGAGATGAATAAAATTCTCTGTGATTTTGAGATACAAACGAATTTCCAAATACCGTCAGAAGATCTGACTTGGTATTAATTAACAAGAAAAAGAAACTTGTCAAGCGAAACCATCCAGACCACAGGATTATTAAGATCGGCTAGAATACTGAGAAGAGTTCTAGAGACCTGAGGAGACTTGCTGCCACTCAGTCTCCAGTGAAAGACAACAAGTTAAAAGACGCAAATAGGGAAATAGATTTATAATACACACAAGAATAGTTAATGACATGATAATCAAATGCAACAACCTGGCTCAGAAAGGACTTAAGGACAGGTATGATTGGGTGGGAAGGGTGAATCACAAGGAATTGTGCAAGAGACTAAAATTTGATCATGCTGACAAATGGTAAATGTAGAAAAATGAATCTGTCCTGGAAAATTAAACCCATAATATTTTCTGATACAATCTCCGAATTCTTGGAAAATAGATTGGTGAAACAGGAGATCTAAGAAAGAATTGAGATCATCCACACTAAAGCACTATTGAAATCAGTTAGAATACCTGGGAGAGTCCTGGAAATCTGAAGAGACCTACTGTCACCAGTTTGGGCCGGTAGGAAGAACCCTTTTTCTCTTTTTTTAAGAATTTTTTTCATTCAACGATTCAGAGGAGTTTTTTAAATTCTTTGAGAACATATCTTTATAATTAATATTAGCTTATGTATAAATGTTTTCGGTTTTGATTTGGTTTCAATGGAGTGAAATACAAGGAAGATAATCGTAGTGGTTTGTGTAGCATCTGAAATCAACTGAAAATGTTTCGTTTTTTAAATTATTCGTATTTGTTGGATTTGACCTAAGTTGCATCTAGTGGTAAGGCTCCATTTTGAGAGCTCTTGGCAGAGTAGAGTCACCTCTCCTTGTCATTATTCCCAGGTTCACTCTGACCCCGGAAGTAGTAGTACCTGTTTGTCTCCCATGTATGGGTCAAATCGATATTTTTGCAAATTATTTGTGTTGGATAGCAATACAGGAAACTATATCAGTGTGCACAAAGTAAATATTCTTGACAAAAATATAATGGAACATGGAAAATCTAGTTATAATTTATGATTAAACGTTTGAAAATTAATCAAATTTCGGCATTAAATAACCCATAATAGGTTGATATGCCGTTAAACAAATAAGCCAAATAAAACCATTTGCAAATAAATGGAATTTCTACTGTAGATAGCTCACAAGGAGTTGATATGCTGTTAAATATACCTCACCAAATTATTCGATTACAAATCAACAGATTGACACAGACATTGGGTTCAGATTGTTAATTTAAACACCTAACGAAGTACTCAAATTTGCCGAAATTTGATGTCTTTTTATGTGTTTGGTTAAAACATGACTCTATTTCCAATGCCCATATTGCGTTTATCAATCTTTTTTTTTTATCTATAATAATTATTACTCACACAGTTATTTATGATTAAGTATTCCTATCCAATGATCAAGTATTTATGATCAAGTATTCCTATCAAATACAGATAATTTGCCCACAACTAAATGGTTTCAAGGATTCCGTACAAAAATTAATGATTTATGCCAAATTAAAAGGTTTCAAGTGAATAATGGAACTTTGTTTTCACAGTTATATGGTTTCAAATAACTAATTATAATAAACCTTAGTAAACAATCATAGCTCCATTTTCGCCAATGGTTCTGGAGACCTGGGTTCAATCCCAGGTCGCGTCATACCAAAGACTCAAAAATGGTACTTGATACCTCCTTTCTTAACTCTCAGCAATATTAGGTAGGTATCGAGGGTAAAGTGGAGCAATCCAGGAAACGGAGTAGCGCCCTCCTCTACACCTTGGTGCAGTAGCTATTGAAAAGGGAGCCTTCTGGCCGCTCTCGACTACAGTTGCCAACTTAACTTTATTATATGGTATAAAGTAATCCTATTGAATATCAATAATTTTCACATATTGGACCCATATAGATAAGGAGACTAACAATTACTACCACTTCGTTTCAGAGTAGATCGAGGGATAATAGCGATTAAAAGGTATTCCACGCTCCCATATTTCGAGGAGTGGAGCCTCAATATCAAATATAGTGTTCTCATACTCAGGAACACTTTTTGGGGTGCGGAGTCTTATCTCTCTGCAGATATTTGATTATAATAACAGTTGGAGAGATTGAACAAGAGATGACCTTGAGATGGTTATGAAAGAGAAAGCTCAAGAGAGAAACTGAATCTTTTTAATAGCAGCACAAAAGCAACAGAAAATCAAGTGTTGGTTATGTGGAGACAGAGATAAAACGAATAAGTTTGGGAAAGGTGATCCTCTGCAGATCGGGTAAGAAATTTGAATTCGAACATATTACCAAATGGTAGAAAGGCAGAAATAGTAATCCGTTCAAGAGAAAGAAAAGAATGAAATTCTCAAGTCATTTGTTTGGGATTAGGGGACGTGTTTCCATATCAGACTTAGTGTTAATCAACGAAAAAAGATCTAGAGAATTTTGTTGTTCCAGTGGACGAAAAATTAAAAAAAATGATCGCTAAAGAAATACTTGGATTTTGCCATAGAATAAAAAAAAATGTGCAACATGTGGATGACAGTGATACCAATTGTAGATGGTATACTTGGAACGGTTTTAAAAGGCTTTGAAGGAGAAGAATAATTATAATTTGAGACCATCGAGATCACAAAATTACTAAAATCGGCTGGAATACTTTGCTGATCCTTAGACTGCATCGAAAGACAAGCATCTAACTCTGGTGCGACAAACTCTCAGAGAGTTAAAAAAAAGCAAAAAGGTTAGACAAGTACTAGGATCTTGTCAGAGAACTAAAACAGCTGTGGAACATGAAAGTGACGGTGATGCTCATTCTATATGGTGCACTCGGAACGATCCATAAAGGTTTCGTAAGGGGGCTAGAAGAGCTGAAAATCGGAGGACGAGCCGAGACCATTTAAACTACAGCATTGTTAAGATCAGCCAGAATACTGAGAAGAGTCCTGGAGACCTGAGGAGACTTACTGTCAGTCAGACTCCAGTGAAAAATTATCAGCTAACTCTTGTGTGAAAAAACCCGTTGGAGTATTATAATGATAATGATATCATTAAATTAACAATTACAATCGCTGAGCTGTATGTTCGAAAAGAAATATGTAGTAAACAATTGCAATAATAATGGATGGATGATTTTAGAGTTGAAGAAGACATTTATGGCAGCAGCAACAAAAACATTAACTATAACAGCATCAACTATAAAAAAATTTTTAAAAATTGCAAAGAGTTAAATAGAAGCGACCTAGCTCAAAAGCAACACAATGGCAAGCACTATGTCGAAAGTGCAGGACTGCGGTCTCGAAGTAAACAAGTTCGAACTACAGCAGCGCTTTTAGGTTTTATTTCGGACTTATACACTTGAGAAAGCTATGAACCCACTTAGCCCCTCAGCTATGGGTTAAACAGTACCACTGCTGTTAATCTATTAGGATACATTTGACAAAAAGTCAATTCGCCTTTCCACATTTGTCTAAGTCGGCCTATTCTTTCTATCTATTTTTCTGCACTTGTTCGATAATATTTCCCCTCAAAATTTATCTCTATCAATCAGGTTAGATTCATGAACGTTTGTTGTAACAATGTTAACTTCAACATTTTATAATATCGTTAAAGACTTGATTCATTTTTGCTTGATATAACAATTTCGTCAACATCATCATCATCATCATCACCATCAGTATTTGCTGATAGCAAAGATTTCTTTGATTCTCTCTCACATTCCATCCCTATCATCCATTGCTCCCGCTAGGTTCTCTAAATAGTATCCACTGTCCACAAACAGCTTATAAGTCTTTACTGGTCGGTGGTGAGTCCACATGTGTGAGTCCATAAAAGAACGTTTGTTCTTACTTTACCATGAATGCACAGCATTTCTTGTTATATATGGAATATGGAACCATTCATTCATCGCCGTTACTTCCATGTCCTCTCTGACCTGGAATGGCACTACCTGTTCGGTCCCGTTGATGAATTGGATAGGCATATGTGAAATTCGATAACTGCGTGCTTAACAGATGATTATAAGTTGGTTGGGTCTTATGGCATATCAACCTTTGTAGGATATTTAATACCAAATTCTTTTTACACACACACACACACACACACACACACACACACATATATATATATATATATATATATATATATATATATATATATTGTGACGGTGCTTAAAATATTTATCCCAGGACAGGAGTTTATTTTTCGCACGTGTGATGTTGGGGCAGTCTAGCACTTGATCCCTCGCAAAATAAGTCCCAGTTAAGATTCCTTCTTCGAGCACATAGGGACTGGCAGATAATGTGGTTAATTTGGGGCTAGACTGACCGCCGCTGGCAAGGGGTTTCCAAATTTCACGTTACACACACCCGCCAGGCCACTTCGTCTTCCTACCCACTAGGCTAACGGAAGATATGGACCTCTAGGTTTAGATATAATATTATTATTTATCGTAGTCGACAATTTCAATTTCCTGTGTAATGTTTTTAAAGGCGAATAAGACATTTAGCGAGAATAAATTGAAGCGAAATGAAGCTGAAAAGGAACATGTAAAAGAAGGCAACTCGATAGGCAAACAATACAACGAATAAATTTCGACACGAGGGGACATTTAAAATATAACAAGGTTTTTAATACGTGCAGGCCAAACAAATACTTAAGATGCCGGCTATATTACCAGTAGACAAGACTTAAACACAAATGTCTCTCTTTCGTCTTCTTTCCTCTCTTTTCTGTCTTTTCTCTTGAACCTTGAAAAGGTAGCAAAGTCCACTCATCTGTTCACAGTTTATGAAATGAATCTTTTCATTCCATTTCTCTTCTTTTCTTAATGCATATAACTCTCTATATACTTCTTTCTTTAAATTGAGAGGGAGAGTATACAATTGCAATACTTAGGAAGGGTGGAGGGAGAAAACTGTTTTAAGGTTTACTTAGCTTCTTCGACGGGCTTCTTCGCAGAGTATTTTCTTTAACGGGCTAGTGGGATTCTGTAGAGCTCAGCTTGAAGGCATCTGTTATCTCCTATCCAAGAACTCTATTTCTGTTTCTTCGCCCGGAATTTTGGCATGAGATCCGCACGTTCTTTCACGGCGACCTCCGTCCTAAAAACTGAATTCTTTATTCCTATTTCCTCTGACGAAAAGGCTACTACTTCCGGCTTTAGGGTTCTGGCCAATCATTTGGTCTCTCTCTTCTTCCTCACCCAGTCATGCTATTCATTCGGGCTACTATACTGACCTCTATGTCCCCTTCTTTATCCACGCGGTTACAGAGTGTAAGCAGCTCTTGGCTTTCATTCTGACCTGGATTCGTCTCTTCGTTCAACAGGAAGACCGAGGAATTGACCTATATTCCTTATTCCTCTTTTAACGGTCAATCTTTGGGGCCTGTCAATTCAAACCCGGAGGGGTAGGGGAAATAGATCTTACCTCTCTCCTCTCAGTGGTAGACCACGTGACAATATATATATATATATATATATATATGATTGCTAAACGATCAGTTTGTTGATAACATTTTTTAACGAGCCCTAGGTTTATTTATTTTCACACGGTTATAAAATTTTAATTATTAATATTTAACACTAACAATTTAACATCAGTCATTTATTTGCACACAGTTAAATGGTTATACATATAAAATTTGTGAGTGAATAGTTACCAGGTAATCTTATTTTAAGAAACTTAGAACTAATTTCTATTGTTATTGCTTGCACACAGTTAAATGGTTTCATTTATTGCTATTTAACACATATATTTCTATTCAACACTATTCATTAGCATAAAGTTAAATGGTTCCAAGTTTTGCTATTTAATACCAATAATTTATTTTTTGCACTCAGTGAAATGGTTTCAAGTATTCCTATTAAATATGAATAATTCTATTAAGTATTAACCAATATTTCATTCATTTTAGATAGCCTAAAAAGTAGCTATCTAATACCAATAGTTTTATTTTCACACTGTTAAAGGGTTAAACACATATATTTGACATAAAGGATTAACCCAAGCAAGTACTACTTCTCAGGGTCATATCCAACACACTTGTTGGAAGGGGGTGTCTTACCCCTCTACAGAGATGCAGTCGGAGTGTTCTATAACCCTCAGCCAACTGGACTGAAATGATTATTATTCCATAGAATTATCGGTATTAGATAGGAATACTTGAAACCATTTAACCCTATGAAAATTATTTGTATCGAGAATAGTTATTTGAAAACCTCTAATTGTGTAAAGTATCAGTTGATATATCGGTGAGATTTCGAATTGGACGACTTTATCCTCTGCAGGTTGATAAAACGCTCAACCCCCTCAAAAGAGGTTTCCTGAGTATAATAATAAACAGCCCCATGCCGTAAGGCTTTAGCTTTGGATCTCTGAGAAAAATGGAATCACAGCTTCGACTTCCAGCCGAGTAAGATTTGATAGTGATTCATTTTATGGAGGAGAGCCTCGCTTGATTTAAAACCCATGCTTGATATCCTTGATATTCGTTTATGAGGCGCCTCAGGCGTCAAGCGATAAATCTAACCCTGCCAAACAGGTACGAGGTTCATTAAGATTTGAGATGAAGTCATTTCAGAGTGAAGGCACGTACGAATAAATGCTTATTCGTGACTGTCCCAAAAAAATGATTGACCCCCTTGGGCATTACCTTGAGGGGTGCCTCAGGCGCCGACCAATAAATTCAAACCTGCTAAGCAGGCATAGTTTGGAGAAAAGGGAGATTTATCTGCCTTTTCATAAGCCAGTATATGACACAAGGTCGTTTTAAATCTTTATTAAAGGGAACTACGCACAAATCGAGCTTCATTCACCGCAATACCCAAGAATTAACCAAAACCCTGCTAAGTAGTTACTGCCCGAAGAAAAAGAGATTTTATTTTCAATAAACATCTATACTTAAAATGATTTTAGTGGGCATAAAGCTCCAGATATTTTTTAGGGGAGGGAAAAATAAGCGGTCATCTATATACTTATGATACTCAAGGCAACCCTGACTAGCCACAATCACCGATCCATTCATGCAGTACAATAATATCAACCCTGAATCCACAACCACGTGATATTCATCAAAATGCCATATTTGCTTTGTGAAAACCTACTAAAGACCCGAGTGGAATGATTTGTTTACAATGACAATGAACAGATAAAGAAGATGGGAGAAAATCCCAAGATAAAAAAGGAAACATCCATCCAACCATCTAAGGTTGGAAATCCGACTATTTTCCGGTATTTAAAGAGCCGAAAAAATCCCAGGCAATCCTACAAAGGGAGTGGAGCAATGCTAGTTGGGACAAAGGATACCCAGGGAAGGGCGCAGAAATAAGTAGGTAGCATGGGTTGATGAAATGAGAGTCCAAGATCCTCAAAAGAGGGGCTGGGGTAATAGGAAATTAGATTTTTAAAAATAATGGAGGTAGGGGGATCTTGGACGCTACGAACTAGATTGCGGGACCAAATGACTCACAACTACCTAGGGAAGAAAAACGAACAAAATTGACTTATCGAGGGTGGTGTCCCAAAAGACCCAGATCGTCGTTGTCATGTGTTAGAAGAGGGGAGCAGGATGACTCCAGCATTGCCCAATTTCGTACGACCAGCTGCATTGCATTTACCCACTTTTTGTTGAATGTTATCTGGTCCACGTGTTTTCTATAACATCACATGCCTCAAGAAAAGAATCAGATCACCATGACAAAAGTTTGCGCCGTCATACAATCCCTTCTTTTGTGTCGTCCAAATCCCCATTAGGGTCACAACTCGAATCACGAAAAATACCAAACGTTTTTCACCTATCACGGAGTTTGTTTTAGTTTGGTTATTTAATGCCAAACACATTTTTATACATATAAACAGTTCTATTTCAAAGAATTCAGTTCAGTATAAGTATAGCTTTGTTTACATACTATTAAATGTCAAAATAGTTCTATTTCAAACAATTCAGTTTACCATAAGTGCACAGTTTAAACCTCAAAACAGTCTCGTCTCAATCAATTCAGTTTAGCATAAGTACACAGTTTAGTTCTATTTGATCCATAGATAGGGCCCTATCAGGTACTATCACTCCAGGCCAGAGTGGACAAGGGAGCGATGGCAATAAAGGGGTACTCTGCATTCCCAAAAGCTCCAGCATTACTGAAGCGTAACCATCAGATTGTTTAGTGTCATATCTAAGACACTCATTGTTGGAGTCTTATCCCTCTGCAGAGATGTAGTCGGTGTATTCAGCAGCTCCCCTCCCGCAGCCGACTGGCCAAAGGACACTTGTCGGTTGAGTTGAGTCTTACCCCTTTGCAAAGAAAAAGTCGATATATACTATAACCCCCACCCCAGCTGACTGAGCCACTTTTTTGGGGGAAGTCTTACCCCTCTGGAGAGAAGTAGTCGTTGTATTCTACAGTTCCAACCGACTGGATCACTCGTTGAGGGAGTTTTACCCATCTGCTGAGAAGCAGTTGGTGTATTCTACAGCCCCCACATCCAGCAGACTAGGCAATCCACGGAGAGTCAAAATTGTCCACGGAGTAACCAACTGCTTGGGATCGATGCAGGCCGTCCACTCTCCGATGAGACTCCAACATGGGTGAACCCACTCGCAGTAATAGAAGGGTTACACCGCCGTTTCTTCTAACCCTCTGCCGTAGCGGGTGCAATTGGGCAAGACCGTCAAACTCACTCTGACAGTTCAGTTGTTGAGGGGCAACGCATTCCAAGCTAGCCATCTGGTGTAAGAAAACACGGAGTTGTTCAAGAAGCCCGAACCTGGCTCCCAATTCTATTGGAAGCGAATATTCTTCCAAGCGGAGTCGCTCCTCGGGTGGATCCGAAACAGAATCCTCCGCTAGATTCCGATACGGCTACTTCCAAAAGTAAGAAAGGTCACTGGACCGAAGAGGCCCGCAAAGGATCTTACGGCTCTCGTTAAGATACGGTGCTTCATCCCTTGAATTAATATTGCCTTCGGCTTCAGAGTGTCATTCAGACAGGGAAAATCCCTCTCTACCTTCCGTCTATACACCGAATCCGTCGCTAAATCTATGGCTAGGGAATACCTGCTCTCCACCAACCAGGAAAGCAACCATCTAAAGTCTTTTTGGCCCTATCTAATTTTTGTTGTCGGCCGTACTTGGTGGCGAAGTCTCTAATCCTATAATTAAGGGATTCCCACGATCTATTCTCGGTAACCACCCCTACTAGTGTCCGCCGAATTAGTTTTTCCAGTCAGTCCAGGAAGTTCTGTATCACCAGTAAGGATGTATTGAATTTCCAATAGCCAGCCAGACTAGGCCAATTGGCTAACCTCAAACCTATCCTAACAAGTCGATGGTTTGTCTGTGCTACCCAGTGGAACGTTGGACAAGAAAAGAAATCTGTGTCTTCTCTTGTAACCAACACTTTGTTCAGATAAGATCTAACACGGACAGAGGGCGAAATATCGATCCACATCAACATCCACTTTCCTGGATGATCCAGACGAAACCTGTCGACTAAACAGTGCTGGGCCATGAAGTCGATCAGTCTGCTTTCGCACATATCCGAGCCTATCTTGGGGTAAAGAATCGCATTCCAATCCCCCATTAAAACTAACTGCTTCAGATCGTCACGGAATGGCTCCAACCACCAAATAGAGACCGTCTGTCACCAGCGATGTTGGGTACGTAAACCGCAAAAGCAAAACTTAATGGCAACATTAGCAACAACCAGCCGGCAAAGACAAGAATGAAAATCGCGTTAAGGTTGCGTCCGATTTGTAAAAAGTTCCCAACGCTGCAGTGTTTGTTGAATGCTATAAGAACCACAAGTCATTTTTAGCACCCAATTATCCTCTAGGAAAATGAAGTGAGTCTTCTGAACTGCAGCAATATCCACGCGGAGGTTTGAAAGTTCATCAAGCAAGCGCACACACTTGCTTAGATCGCTCAGTCTCCTCACATTCAAATCGGTAAAGTTTAAAGTTATCCTTCACTTACATTCCTATTCACTGTCAACCACGGTCTCGAAGTCACTGGGGGTGAGGATACCGACGGCATGTCACAAAGAAGCAATACCGATTGCGTAGTAACTCGGCTATCTCGGGACCGTCCTCCAACATCAATGGAGAAATACAACTTTAAAAGGAAGGGTGAACATAAATCGGGATCCTGTACAGACAAAAGCAATTAATTTTTCAAGGATGAGTGCTCTAACTCCGCCAACTTTATACTCACATCAGCTGTGCTAGCTCTCTCTAGCCATGGCCACACACCAAGTGAGCTAGCTGCACGGATAAAGGTTGTCATTATTTCTGCACCCCCAAAACTGTAAGGATTGGATATTTTACAGTTTTTAATTTTATAGAAGTCCAGGTTAAGTGCCTTTCGGAGCTGGAAGTCTGAAATGGACTTCACAGCACCCGAATAACACAGGACCACTTCTCTATTGCTGTCCGTCGATGCTGAATTGGCCCAATGCCTATTTTAAAGTCTTTGGAGGGCGGTCTGTGAGAGGTTCTGCTCTTGGATTGAGAATGGGTGAATGCTTGGGAGCGAGAAAACAATCTGAGGGAGTAAGAGAAGGGGAGGCACACACGGGGCATGGAGTAGTTCAATTTGTTGGGATTCTTATTGGGGTTGTTGTTGTTGTTGTTGCTGGAGTTGATGTTGGCGTTGTTGATTATTGGGGGCAATTTTTTTCTGAAAGGGCTGTATTTGGGGGTCGGTAACTCTACAGAGTGTTTTTAGCATGGCCTTCTCTACTGTTTTTTTTTTTTTGTCTTTTTTGGTTCTGGGCTACCTCCATTTCCCCCAGAGGATCTTTGTTGTGTGTTTTTTCTTCTTCCTGGGGGGTTTTCTTGGGGACGACGTGCTCGTCTCTACTAGTTGGGTCCCCTCCAAGGTAGGTGGTCACGCCTCTTCTTCGTCTTTTTTTCTTTCGCTTCTTAGGTTCTTTTGCTCTAATCTAGGAGATTTTTTATCTGAAGCTTTAGATGGACACTTTGGTTTTTGAGGAGTTTTCCCTTTTTTTCTTTCAGCGGGTGAACCGTGTCCACCCTTCCTCCCAATTAGGGGAGGTCGTCAGACTCCGGGACTGCATTGGTGGATTTTGCCGTGTATCCTCTGATCTCTTTTCCTGAGTGCTCCCTGTGTCTTTGGGGGTGAGTATTTAAGGGCAGAATTTTGAAATTAGTCGACCTGCCCTCTATCTCCACTATAATTTGGCGAGCCCGAAACTGAATTACGTCCGGGATAGCCTGGAAGTCATCCCTATTTAAACAGATAAGGAAGGTGTAGTCACTGTTGGCTGTCCTGCAGTAGATCGAAGAGGAGTCACTTCCATAACTCTGCCGTCGGTGCTGAGGAAGGAGGCCAAGACGTGGCCAGTAAGGTACATCGGGACATTGCGGACGTTTACTCTGATCTTCCTTGCGCCAATATATTCTGGCTGTAGCCGGAAGAATTTTGTTGAAATCTTCCTCCCCGCCAGTTTGGCAGCTTTCTCTTCCGTTGGCAGTAGAATATCCCATGGGGCTAAACTGCGATTGCAGAAGTAGCGACATAAGATACCAGCAGTACGAATGAGCTCCTCAAAATTCATTTTTCAAACCAGTCAGTCTCCTGGTTTTATAGTCCGAAATGACAGGAGACATGTTCCGGGGCACCAAGGCTTTAGGGATTTCAGAGATAGGCAAGAGGATGATACCCTTAATGTATTGGGCGTAATTGCTCACCCTGTCTTTTTCATACTCCTCCATATCCTTCTGCTTGATCTTCCATCTGGTGTGTTCGCTTTTTCCTCTGTAGGCCTTTGTCCTGATGGCATTGGATTGACCGTGGAAGCAGATGCGCTGGACTCTTGTGGTTTCCCAGAGAGACACTTCGGTCCCTCTAGTCAGCTGATTAGGACCTTGGTCTCCCCCGTCTTGTGTGTTCTTCCAACTTGGCAGGGGAGGCTTCCACAGTGGTTGAGTTAGCCCCTTTTCTGGGTCTCGTGACAGTCATCAAAACGGCCTTAGGTTAGGACTTGTGCCTTGGAGTGGCCTCAGATAACTCCTGGGAACCTTTTGGGGAACCCTCCATGGTTGGGTGGCAACCAGGAGGGTGGTAGTCTAGAAGAGACGGGTGATAGAATGTGTTGTGAATGATGGGAGAAAATGAGAAATGGCCAGCTGGAGCAGCTCAGAAAAAACTGTAAGGTTGCCGCGAGGGTATTTATTTCTTTAGAAATAAAGTGTTCGCGGTAGACTTGGAAGGCGATGAGTTACGGCTTGCAATCAGCTGACGGACGTACAAACCGGTAAAGATTCAAATAGCGACAAGAAAAATTACTTCAGTGTTGTTTTTTGTTGTGATTTTATTCTATTTTTTTTATTGGCCTGAGGGGAGAAGAAGATAGAAAAGAAAAAAAAACTCCCCCGATACTAGCCGATTTACTTTAAATCAACAACTAACACGGTGAGTGTACCTAACTAACCAATCAGTAGACGACTTTGTTTTCAATCTGAATGAAGTGCCTTTTTCTTGCTATATAATCGATTGAGTGGTTACTCGAACGACCATTATTCTCCTCGGTAACCGGAAGACCCGCCTCAGCAAAATCGGGTCGCTGGCTGGGCGAGTGTTTTTCGGTACACAGAAAAAAAAAAGCCGAAATGGTAAATATTTGTTTTATATTTGGTTACGAAAAACATAGTTCTATCCTGCTAAGCTTAGTAAATAACAAATATTATCTGTTCTTTATGTAAGTGAAGGTCCAATTTCGCATGACATGTGTATTGTAAACTGAACCTCAACCTTTTTTAAGTTGCTTCGCTTGTTCACAACTGAAGTTTCCTCAAAAAGGAAAACCTAAGTTATATTTAGTTTTCAATTTATCAATTTTTTTACAATTAATACCGTTTAATTTAATGACGGCTTCTCCATATCGAGACCTTTTGCAATTTAAAAACTGTTACATTTCCAAATTCTTTTGGTCAGTAATTATCTGGATTCCTGATAGACTGAGAATAACTTTACGCTCAGATCTTTTGAGGTGAATTCTCATTCAGCACGATGAACTTATGTAATGTACCCCCCCTCCCACACACACACTCCTCCGTACGTCAATTACCTTTCTTGTTGGATTTACTAAACGATCATCTCTTCTTTCAGCGTGAGTGTATCAGTATCCACGTTGGTCAAGCAGGTGTCCAGATGGGTAACGCCTGTTGGGAGTTGTATTGCCTGGAACATGGCATCAAACCTGATGGCCAAATAGAATCTACCACAACAGCCCGAACTGGTGATGATTCCTTCAACACTTTTTTTAGTGAGACTGGTGCCGGTAAACATGTACCCAGGGCCGTATTCATCGATTTGGAACCCTCGGTCATTGGTGCGTAGAAGAAAAATTACTTCTCTCTTGTGTGTGTCTCGCTAAAATCCTGTAAAAAGCTTTTCCTTCTCCTATATCGGTTGTCACAATAAGCCACTCTGTCTATCCTACAATTTAACCACTGAAGTTAGAATAGTTTGAACTGTGGTATCCGAATTCCCTAACAACGATAGCCATTACGCTACGCGATTTTTATTATATATAAACGAAAAATACTTCTCGTTTCTACAAGAATACCTAATGGAGAAACCCTCAATGACTATCACCCACTGATTCGGACTAGTGAAATCTGCTTGATATTTCACCGACTGGTCAAATAGAACTTCTCTATCTTATACTGAAGACTAGCATTCAACTGTTTTCCCACCATGCCAGGATATGACACGTAATTCAGCTTAGGTGTGGCTCTTTCAAAAAGTGCTTTGGGGTGCCTCGGGCACAAAGCTATGAACTCGGTCCTGCATAGCAAACATTGCCAATGAGGAAGGCTACCCGCTTCCTGGAACCAGAAAAACACCCACCCGAGGCAAGCTCGAGAGGGTATGACTTATTAGGGATTCTTATTCGTATTAGATAGAAATACTTGATAGGATTTATTAGTGTTGAATAGCAATACATGAAACAATTTAGCTGTATGCAAATAAATGAACTCTTAAATATTACCCCCCCCCAAAAAAGACAACCTATTTACTAACAAATCCTCCCCACCTATAACCAAGAGTTTTAATTTTTAAACCAAATAACCTAACATGTACACTTTCATCAATTGTTTGTACTCGTTGAACAGAATGTATTTTTAATCTAAAGTCGTCTCCGCACGAGACGCCAATGCCTTTAAAATGCCAGCAAAAAAAAAAACTGTCGAAGAATAACGATTTTTAACCAGTGTCCACCCACCTCAATATCTGGGGAAAACTTTCTTGTTTTGTAAGAGAAATGGTATTTAAAACGATACCAAAAAACTGGGACTTGTTTTATTTTTACATCAATATTGTCAATCTCAAGTAGCACTTTTCATTTTAAAAAATGATTGTAACCAGAATTAAGAAAACTTGTTGAAATTTACTAACTTCTCGACAAGTTGACCTGTTAAAGGTTTGACATTTTGTCTGTCGGTAAAAACTATTTGGGGTATTTGTTCCAACTAAACGGTATACTTCTTACCTAAATTTATAACATAACTATCAGTAATATTTAGCTTCAACAATCCCCCTGATAATTACAAACTGCAACCAATTAGTTTTCTGGCAGACTGTAAACTTAGTATGGTTGAAGAAAAAACTTCCATTGACGTTGATTACCATTTTTTTTCAGGGACGGTTTTAAACACTACATTTAAGATATGTACCGTTGTGGAGAAAATCCTGCACTTGCAAGCCCGAGTAGCTGAAGTAAATAGGTCCTTCTAGAAAGGTCTAAATTTCTATTGAAAGGCTGTGCCCTCCAGGGAGACGCGAACTGCTACTTTGTATGACATGTTGTCTAAGATTCCCAAAAAGTTATTCAAAATTGACTTTAAATCTCCCAGACAACTTTCAGAAAAAGTTGGCTTTGTGTTGACTCTTAACCACTTCTCATGGTCATTTGCATTTCTTTATTTTTATTCGTTTTTTATACTTTTCAAAATTTTTAATGAAACGCTGTGTTACTAAAACTTGGAATTAAATAGGAAGTTAGCTATTGCAAGATCACTTCTATAAAGTCATTTAGTTTAGAGCGAGTATAAACTCCCTCATAGTGGTCGCGTTGTCAAGGTCTTCAGATATTTAACCATTGCCGGAACCAAAACTGTTTACAATAACTGAAATAACCTAACCTTTCTATTAAAAAAATAATACTGCTAACCAATTAACATTGTCAGATCTAAGTTATAAACGACACGGGTTTTGTTTTTTTTTTTTTTTTTTTTTTTTTTTTTTTTTTTTTTTTTTTTTTTTTTTTTTTTTTTTTTTTTACGAATCAGGAATTGAACGTGGTATCCTGGTATTATTAAAAGCTTCCCCCCTCACAAATCTTGCTTGCATTATTAATTCCGGTATTTTTCTTTAAAGGAAAATCCGTAATTTTTCCACTTTCGGTGGGGGTTTCTTGTTAGTGTTATCCGATCTAAGAACACAACTTCCGATTAGTTTAAAATTAACTTATTTGAATGCAGAATCCAAACTAAAAAGTTTAGGCTTAGATAGGAAGTGTCGGATGATTAGCTAATGGCAAGATCACATTTTATATAGAAAGTCATTTGAGTCAGCACTAAAGTACAAGTATTGAGGTAAATGTTGCTATGCGAAATCCCGCCAAAGTGGGTCTCTTTTAGTCAAGTTTTCTAACGATTAAACTATCGCCGAAACAAGGTAGGTTTGCACGAGATAATATAACGTAAATATTTTGATAGAAAAAAAAATTAATGCTGGTAAGGAATAAGCGTAGTAAAATATACGACACAATGGGAAGTTAGTTTGAGAGTAATTGTAAAACCTTGATAATCATGAGTTTACTTTTGCTTTTCAGATGAAGTCCGGACTGGAAAATACAGACAACTCTTCCATCCTGAACAACTTATTACAGGCAAAGAAGATGCAGCCAACAACTATGCTCGGGGTCATTACACCATTGGCAAAGAAATAATTGATCTTGTCTTAGACAGAATCCGTAAACTCACTGACCAATGTACCGGACTTCAAGGCTTCCTAATCTTTCATAGTTTTGGTGGAGGCACCGGTTCTGGCTTCACATCTCTCCTCATGGAACGACTTAGCGTTGATTATGGTAAAAAATCTAAACTCGAATTTTCCATTTATCCAGCCCCGCAAGTGGCCACCGCTGTTGTTGAACCGTACAACTCTATTCTAACCACACACACAACTCTTGAACATTCAGATTGTTCGTTCATGGTGGATAACGAAGCCATTTTTGATATCTGTCGGAGAAATCTAGACATTGAGCGTCCTTCTTACCCTAATTTGAATCGGCTCATTGCTCAGGTAGTAAGTTCGATCACTGCATCCCTCCGTTTTGATGGGTCCCTCAATGTTGACCTGACTGAATTTCAGACGAATTTGGTTCCCTACCCTCGGATCCACTTCCCACTGGTGACCTACTCACCAATCATTTCTGTTGAGAAAGCTTACCATGAACAGCTGACAGTGGCGGAAATTACCAACGCGTGTTTTGAGCCGTCTAATCAGATGGTCAAATGCGACCCACGTCACGGCAAATACATGGCCTGCTGTATGTTGTACCGTGGTGATGTTGTTCCTAAAGATGTAAATGTGGCTATTGCAGCAATCAAGACGAAACGCAGCATTCAGTTTGTCGATTGGTGCCCGACTGGTTTTAAGGTCGGTATTAATTACCAGCCACCTACAAATGTTCCTGGAGGAGATTTGGCTAAAGTTCACCGTGCTGTTTGCATGTTGAGTAATACGACGGCCATTGCTGAAGCCTGGGCCAGACTCGATCACAAATTTGATCTCATGTATGCTAAACGCGCCTTTGTTCATTGGTATGTGGGAGAAGGTATGGAAGAAGGTGAGTTTTCCGAAGCTCGTGAAGACTTGGCTGCCCTGGAAAGAGACTATGAAGAAATTGGTATTGATTCCATAAATGTCGAAGAGGAAGATGAAGAAATTGAATATTAAACATTATCAGCCTGAAAGCCCAAATAACTACAATATTTTTTCTGATCTTTTATTTTTTTTCAATTAAAAGTTAGTGAAAGGCTTAGAACTTGAAGTGTTCTTCCCCCCCCCACCAACTAAACCTTATGTATGTATTTGGATCGTTTTCTACAGAAACTCTTAACCCTTAATAACATACACTCCGCCGGTGATCTGAAATAAATTCCTGTCATTCCTCTTGTAATAAAAAACGCACAGCAGTCCTATTGTGAGATAGGTAATTTTTCCAACTTAAAAAAATTTGGTCTCTGGAGGCGACCTAGTGAAATAAGTGGCTCTAATTCAAAACCTGTAAGAGGCTGTCGTGTTTTATTGCTAATACCCATGAGGAAAAGCAGGAATCGTAAATCGGTTACCTTTTAATTTTGGGTAATTAGTAAGGCTGACTTCTTTCGTCAGCATTGTTAGGTAATCAGCTTCGTGTGGCTGAGGAGTTGAGTGAATACATCGTTTAAAAAGCAGTTAAGACAGAATTCTGAAAAGTGCCCGCGTCGTCCATCTCCCATCGTCCTTTTGAAATGGTAGAGGCCTTTATTTAATGGGTTGACACCAGCTTGGAATTAGGCTGGTGACAATGGCTGCCACTACTTAAATACCATACTCTAAACCCCCCGCCCTCCTAACAGTGACCGAAGCCACAGCTTTGTCTCCCTCAGTGTCCAAGCTTCGATGAATAACAATGATTTTTTTTTTCTTGTGAGGTTGGGTTGCATAAAGGTATTATGACTCTTCTGTAACCAGGCAAAATATCGCTAGTCTGACGTATTGCCATGCCACTAACATTCACTTCTGACTTTAAAACTATTACTTCCTGGACAGTTTTCGACGTTCATTACGAATACATGAAACTCTACAGGTGAAAAGCAAAAATGGAAATTTCTTTTTGATTAACTAGCTTTTCCCTCGACAGACTCGGTAAATACAAAACCACATTAAATAATTATGTGTTTGTAATAAAATATGAATTTAGGAAGGCTAATGAAACTTAATAAGGACGCATAAAGATTTCAAGCGGGCGGGGTATAATCCAAGTAAAGAACAGCTTAGACGCTAGTTCTTCCAATCACCCACCCCACCTGCCTTATTGCTGAATTTTGCTTATTGAACTTAATTAGGCTTTAAAGAATACACTTGGTTATTACTGTATTTCTTTTAAGATGTATTGACGGTACTTTAGCTCGTTAATTAAAATAAAAACTAATTTATTGAAATAAAGATCAATATGCAAATTAGCTTTTCCATTCACTCGCTAAACCGTGATTAACTTGGATATATAAATACAATGGCATTTTATTAGTATATAGATAAGACTAACAGCATTAATAATCTATAATTCTATTAATAACAGAGAATTAAATAAAAATAGCACAGCGAAAATTACGTCCCAATTCTCTTAATTTAAGTATCTATTACAGACGCACTTATAAGATAGAAATGATTCTATGGGGAAATGAGTAATTTGAGACGGGAATTTGAAAATGGAAGGCGTTAAAAAATGTGAGTCCATCCATGTGAGCAACCACATGTGTTTTTCTTCTTGATGTAAACAACGTTGTCATCTCGTCTCTCTCGCTTCCACTTTCTTCGAGAAACACTACCTACTGAAAAGCCATTATAAATCGGTTGATAGCAGATTATGACGTTTAGTTGGAGAGCTCATTCCCTTTCCAAGGGATGTTTTAGCAACACCAGCTGGGTCACCTGGGTAAGGCGAATAATCTTATGAGAACCGAAACTCCTAAAGGGTCAGGATTACATCACATATCTGGCCAGGAGCATCATCCCGATGAAACTTAGCACCGAAATTGCGTACTTAGAACACCAAGAATTGCAAATATTCAACTAGTTTCAGAGTGGAAGCTTAGTAGGCCCAAATTTATCGCTTGGCATCTGTGAGGCACCAAAAAGGAAATGCCGACGAGACAAAGCATTTTTTGTCATGGCCACGCTAGGGCTTAAATTCATAGAAAGCCCTCCATGAACAAACCTTGTGTTAACTTCTGACTTGGCAGGAAGTTGTGTGTATAGATATCTATATATCATCTCAAACTAGATGAGCAAGGTAAGAAAATTCTCTTGAAGGCCTTTCTGCCTTCTCAAAAAATGTGGGCTGAGCTCACTGATCGAAGCCAGAAATACCCCCCCATTGAACGTGAATCCCGACGAAACCAAAGTATTTTTAAATGCTGCGTATGTCATTAAAACAAAAGAACCAGTTAAACCAGTACGTAATAGGTTTGCTTTTTACGAAGCACTCCAAATAAAGACTTCTGTGATGTTACTGCAGTCGTGCTGAAAAAATTCCGAGATATCAGTTGTATTCTCCAGGTTGTCTCTTTGAATGCAGTGGGTATGAAAATTCCGGCTGGAAGCTTCGCGAAATGTTTATTGTACAAATTTGGCACAAGGCCCAAAGAAAGGTAGGGTGGGGGCAGCCTGTTCATCATAATCTTAACTTTTAACTTAACTAGTTCCATTCACTGACCCACTTCATACTTCAATTATCCATTCTCCACAACGACACGGTTATTTGAGAACTGTTTCGTACAACCTTCACTAAAGCAAGCCAATAATTAATCCTATATTTACTTAATTGTGAGGGTTGGGAGATATAAATTTACATTTTTTTTTTTTCATTCAAAAAACAAATGAATATCCACAATAAAATGCAATGAGTAAAAGAAATATATACATGCACGCAATTAAAGAAAAAGTTTGCATCTCCCACTCACAAGTTAACATTGTAGAAAAGCTTGTCAACCTGTCGATAGACAGTGACGGTGAGAGGGTTTAAAAAATCATCCTCTGCACACCCAGCAAACTCTAATTTCTGCCATGAGTGGGAAGGGGTCTTTTTTTTTTTTCTTTTCTTAAATCAAGTCGATCAGTTAGCATACTCTAGCTAAGTTAAAAGTCAAAACAAAAAATAACTAGTTTAATTTACCGGGGGAGGGTCGGCAATGTTCTTTCCAAGGACGCAATACTCTTATCCTTTGATCTCCAAAAAGAATACTTATGACGTGACTCAATCATACAATATTAATCTCTTTTGCTGAATTCCAAGGGAGTCTTTCTCAGTCAGGATTTTAATTTTGATTTGGTGGTTGCAATAAGCCACCCAACGAGGAAAATTTGCCTTCGTGGAACTCCTGTCTCATCGTCCATATCGTGACTCTTAAGACCGAGTAAACAGAAAAACAATATTTTGACCGGTTTAACGACGGAACAATATTACTGCACACAGAACTGGCTTCGAGGAAAAAGAACTTTCTATTCAGTACGCTAACCATGTAACCGTGAAAGAAGGCGTTTCAGATCGATATCTCCATGTCACTGAACCGGATTCACTCTGGCAAAACTGCCTGGTGCGCTGAAAATAACCTCTTGCAGACCCAGAGGGCGTTCTGAACTACCAGCCAGGTGAGGGACACCACATCGTAATTGAGGTACCTCATCCCGGGGGCCCATGTCAACAATAAGTGACTCTTTGTCTCACCGACCTCGTCGATCAAATCATTTCTAACGGTCCCCATCACTTACATTAGATGTAATGCCCTATTCGATAACGGCCGGCCGTCAGAGAGACTAGTGTGCAGTTTAAAGAGAACTGTCAGAGCATGCCCTCATTTGCGACGTCAGAAGCACTCGTTTCTGGTCAAATGGTGGGTCTCCCTATCATTTGTATGTACGCTTTTCAATGACAGGCCTTCTTGGTGGGTTGCTTCGAGAAGTTACCGGTTTCATCGTGTTGAGCATACATTCAACTTACGAAACTTGAACGCAGAGTGTAGCAACGCGTTTACAAATTTAGTTCTCCGAGGTCGTCTTCGGCCGGTTGAAGCAGACAGATCTTTCAACACACCAAAGGAATCCGTTTGTTGCAGATGAACTGGAACAGGATCCTTTTTAGTCTAACTTGAACGGTGCACGACACAGGAAGTACTTAAAGACGGTAAAAGACAAAGGTGTCTTAGCTGCCACGACCTTTTCCAATATCTCCGACCAATTCTTCTCTAACTGGAGATCGGAACCGAACCAGACGATAAGAGTTATGCACGGCTCGTCTATTCAACCAAAGGAGCCGGTAAGAACGCAGCCCTTTCACGAGCCAAACGGTAAACCTGCCGACTTTTCGCTGTTAATTTTAGCCCTTTAGAAGGACTGTCAAAGCAGGCTGAGAAAGACTGTGATAGCATATCTTCAAGGAAGTTGGTGTCAGAGTAGATTTTCTTGTAAACAAGAGATTCACTCTGCTGAACTGAAGGTGAGAAAGTAGCTGACTTCTCGTAGAGTCAAACCTCGGTCCACGGCAACTTAAACTTACCAACCTTAAATCCACCAGGAAAACTACAGGAGTTGGGTATGTGGACTGGACATGATGGGGATAAGACTACCGAGGGTGTGCCACATGGATCCAAAAGCCGTCTCCTGGTCGATGGTGCCGTCATAAGGGAGACCTCCAATATCCCGCGGGAAGGTTAATTTCAAAGCTCTATACCGGGAAGTGCGCAACAAAAAATTGGGACCCTCCCAGAAACATATCTCATTAAGACTCCATGGGGGATGATGTGGAAAAGGAGGCCGAGAGCCTGAGTAGCTTCTCCGAGCATGAACATAATTACCTTATGCCTTCGGCCAACTCTTATGACGAGCAGTACCAAAGATCCTGGGAAGTTTAAAGGGTCTTCCACATCTTTACGTTCAACTTTTTTGAAGACCCTTAAGTTTTGAGTTGTTGCAGCTGGAGCTTCTCTCTCCTACCCAAGATCTTTGCGTCTAAAAAACGCACATCCTCCTTTTTTGCGAATTGTACCGTTCTTTTTTAAATTTTATCTCTCGAGCTTCGGAACCGTTCATTTTGATAAGGGCATTGCCGGTTTAGTTGTGTCAGGAGTGGCCTGGTAATCCTTTAACAGGGGGAAGAGGGTTGGGGTGAGAAGACCTCGGAGAGGAAGCTGATAACTTTGCCGCGTCTAACCACTTGAATTCCAGGAGTTTTTCGAACATAGCCTTTCCCGGGTAAGCAAATCTGCTTTTTGTTGTTGTAGTGTGTGTGGGTGGGGGCTTTAAACTGTTTGTGTCTGCCAGGTTTACTTTCTGGGACTAAGGAACTGCTAGTTGTGTTTTTCTCCCACCCTTTCCAATAGTCAACCACACCTACTTCAATTTATTGGCGGTGACCAAGTGAGAAATCTCATAGGGAGCGAGAACAAACCTTTTCTCCGACCCGAGTGGAACCCATTCTCCTGACTGTTGGCAAGACTAGGGGAGACTCCTTTTTGGTCGGAAGTTCTCAACGGGGTCTCCATCCCTGAGCAACTTGTGGAGAGGTGACCATTCTCCCCACAATACCAATATACTGGTTTTCTTTCAGTCTCGATGGCAGGCGCCCTTCCAAATCCAACCAGTTGAAGATGGAGAAGGTTTTACTAACATAATGCTAAACTTCCATTCCACACGCATACCATTATGTGACGTGATCAGCAAATTGCAACATATACACTAATTTCTCGTCAATGAGGCGGCTTGGCACCTTAAATATTGACACTGTTGTCCTAGGACGTCCCCAGTACTCGGTTTCAAAGACATAATCTTTAGATTCTAGGGTTTTGCGAGTAAGGACGACAGCATCTTCAGTGGTCAGTACCATACGTCCTCGAAAGTGTAAGAAGTACCAGTTATCACTGCGAACACATTTACTCTAAGGCCGGTCAATGATTTATATACTAGTTTTTGTGATATTAACAAGTGTTTTTAGTTTGTTTGTCCAGGAAAAACATCAAACTCCTCCTAACAGAACAAATGGCCCTCGCTCGCTGAAGCAACTCATCAAAGCCGACCACTATTTTTAGTTAGGCTTTAAATACATTCGGTGAGCCCCCATTTGTATTCTTGTCTAGGGTTCACAAAAGGTGCTTTTATGGTCGAGCCGCCAGTTTGGCCAATCATAAGCAGGGGGAAAAGTGAAAACCTTTTTTGTATGTGCGTATTAAATTAGTCACAAACGCGATCGTGAAAGAAATGTAAATATCAAATAAAGTCCGACGTGTAAGGTGAATCGTAAGAAAATCCAATGCAAAAATCGAAAAAAAAGAGTCGCTCACATCCCTACATTTGTTGCTCTTCTCAGCGCTGGGAGCTACTCTCCCTCCTATTGTGATGGGACCGGCTTTTTATATCAACCATCGGGCTGTAGAATTCTCTCAAATCTTCTAGACTTATCCATGATTGCGCTGTCATTTCATGTTTCTTTTTCTTTTCCGCGGGTAGCTTCATGCTGACTTAGGGTGACGGGTTCGATTCGTTTAACCGATAAAATCGGCGCCAGTATAAGTCGACCATGATGTATTGCATTGATCCCATCTCTGCTTCGTTGGGAGCAGGGGTAAAAAAAAAAAACAAAGGGATACCATTTGGATGCTGTTTGCTAAAACCCACCAGAGCCCACATGAAAAAAAATTGTTCATGAATTATTTCTTTTAAAAGAAAATTTCTCACTCATGCTCACAGTTATGTAAAAGATATGGGACATTTTCTCTATCATCTTGATCCCGATATACGAAAAACAACAAGACTTGAACGTCTGAACATGAAGATCAAATAGAAAAATACCCTGTGGTCGTTAATAAAACCTGTTTGAACAATGATTTACTGCCAAAATACACACACACACACACACACATACATATATGTGTGTACACACCCATGGAGAAAAATATAAGACCATCTTCAAAAATGAAGAAAAAGATATTGTTTACAATTTTTAAATTGTAAAAATCAGATATATGAAAAATAAGGCATAAAAACAAATAAATTTAAAATATGAAGAAATTTCAATTCATTTTTACATGCATATTAGCATTTATGTTTAATTTAAAAATTTTGTTTGGACATAAATATAAGATCAATGAGAAGAACTATAGAATATAAAGGCAAAGTTTATATATAATATTTTGTAGATCCGCCGTTATCGTTGATAACCTCAAAAATTCAGCTACGTATACAATCAACTAGTTTCTGAAGTTGGACCGTAAGTATTTTTCCCATTCGTCTAAGATTGCGTTTTTGAGTTCAGAAATTGCTGAGTACTATCGACCTTCTTCATAAACTTTGACAACAATCCCCACAAATTTTCTATAGGATTGAGTTCTGCAGAGCAGGTAAAGAAGTCTTCTTTTTTGTTCAAGCAAATACTTCTTTGTTATTGATACATTGTAGATAGCAGCATTAACTTGCTAAAAAAACATCCTTCTCCACATAGACGACGCCCTTCTTGTGTAAGAGATAACTCATTTAGCATTTTCACTATCTGCTGCTTTTTGTTGACCGTTGAGAAATTGTAGCTTAAATTTTCCTGAAATCGAGAAAGCCCCCCCCAGGTCATAAGAAATCCTCCTCCACTATATCTTGTTGAGTAATTCTCTTTTTTAACGTGTCAGTATTTCTGAAAGCCCTCTGGACAGTCTAAATTGAATTTCTTTACATCTGAGAAAACAACTTTAGTACTCAGGGTTTGATATTGACGAGCATAATCCAGTCGTTTCTTTATGTGCTTCATAGTAAAATCTTGGACAATGAATTCTTTTCTTATGCTTAATCTTTTGTTGTTTAAATGCCTCCTAATTGTTCTAGAACTGCAAGGACTATCCTCAAGAGATTTCAATAATTTTGATGTTGACAAAGTTGTTGTTTTTTTTTTTGTTGTTTTTTTTTTTAACTTCACGAATAATTCTTCTCTTGAATTGTGGTGATAATTTTCCTGGTCTGCCAGTCGGTTTTCTTGTTCCATACTTATTTGGACTTTACATGTAATTGCAGAAAATACTTTTACTGCGTCATAAGGCCTCCGAAATTTCTCTCTGAAATTTTCCGACTCTTTTCAGAGCTGTAATCTTGCTTCTCTCAAATTCAGATAATTTAGTTCCTTTAGCCATTTACGTTTTTAGTATTTTAAGTTTTACAGTTTTAATAGCTTTTATATTACGTAGACTATATATAATAAATTTTTCAATTAAATAAAGTCATTCTTTCTTTAGTTTATATCGGCGGTCTTATATTTATGTGAAAACAAAATTTTAAAATTTAACATAAATGCTAATATACATATAAAAAATGATTTGAAATTTCTTCATATTTTAAATTTAAATGTCTCTTCACCTTTCATATATCTGATTTTCCTAATATAAAAATTGTAAACAATATCTTTTTCTTCATTTTTGAGGTGATCTTATATTTTAGTCTAGGGGTGTATATAATGAATGTGTATTTATTTATGTTCTTTTGTTATCTTACACCTAAATCCATCTAAATGTCCCATCACGCTACACCTTGTGTCACACTTTAGCGAGGTCGAAAACTAAATTAATAACAACTACTAGAAGACGTAAAATCAAACGCGTGATTTCTTTTTCACTCGTCTACGCGTACAATTTTAGAAACATTTTTAAAAAGCGAAACAAATTCTTATAGTCCATATCATCGAGAATCAAGAGACCAATAACTAAATAAGTTCTTCATTTTGGGAATTGGCATTCAAAATATTCAAATCAGCGGAGAATTTTTGTGGAATGTCATGCAAACGCACACTTGCTATAATATTGATTATCAATTTTTAAAAAAATGTTAAAAAACGGCTTTTTTTCTCTGTGCTCTTAGCTCCATATTGACCGGAAGTGTTTTTGAAATCAGAATATTCTTAGTGTTTACGCTATGTATACAGTGAATTACAAAATAAGATAACATGAACTTTTTCACAGCCTCTAACGAACATAATTATAATGTTGATTGTGTCTTACGGCAGGTCAACCCTAGTGGGTTATTTAATACCAAACCCTGTTTCTACATAAATATTAAATATGTATAATTTGTAAACGAATAGGTAACATTATTTTTTAAATGAGTCCAAATTCATTCATTTGCCCACAAATAAAAATTGAGTATTGCTTTCAAATTCTGATAGTTTAAGTTGGACATGGTTAATTAGTTTTAATTCCTTTTATTCAACAGTACTAATTCTATTCAACCAGGTCATTGGCCTAAGGAGTAGAGAGTTCGCCAATGGTCCGGGAGAGCTGTGTTTAATCCTAGGTCGATTCATACCAAATTCTCAAAAATGGTACTTGATGCTGCCTAGCTTAATATTCAATATTGTAAGGATCAAGGATAGAGTGGAGCAATCCAGATAATGGAGTAGCGCCCTTCAGTATACCTTGGTGTAAAGGCTATTGAAAACGGAACCTTCGGGTCACCCTCGACTAAGGTCGCCAACTTAACTTATTTTTTACTTTAATTTTATTCAACATTTGCAAATAGTTGATTGGTTCTAAGTATTTATATGTAATACAAATAATTCAATTCAAATCATTTATTTGCACACAGTTAAATGACAGTGTTATAATTTGACCGATAGGTGCAACCCTAATAGTTGTTATTGTATATTTTTTTCTCTCTTCAAGGATTAATATTTGTTTATTATTTTCAATCTAAAACAAAAAAAAAAACAACACATCTTTATAAGTAGAGTTGTTAGCAGTCATACGAGTTCTATGTACATTGAGACACCCTATATTAGCAGTCAGATAAGCTCCATTTCCCTTTTAGACACCCTATATAAGCAGTCAGATGAGTTCCATATACATTTAGACACCCTATATATAATATGCATCCCTAACTTTAGGTTAGGAAATTCTGGAAAAAATATCTCCTGCATGATATGCATTGATTTTTTGAGGATTTGTGGTTGCAAGATTTACACTACATTTAACATTTTTCGACTTTTTATCTCATTTGTATTGACTAAAAATAAGATTTATACGTTTCGAAGCACAAATTGCAGCGAATTAAGAGCAAAGACAATGGCAACAATCCACAAATATGCAACAAATATTCGGCGTATATAAGTTCATAAAAGAAAAAAAAAACACTTATTCCAGTAATGTTTTCTCTGTAACAGAATAAAGCACAAATATTTGTTAGTTTGGACCACAAATATAATTCACTTTTGGTCGTACTGTTTTGAATATAACGACGCACGTATCCACGAAAAAGTAGCAATATTTAGTTCTCGTAAATAATACGCACACCTTGCTTTTACGCTGATACCTGAATTACAATACAATAGTTTGTTTGTTAGACTAACAGGTTAAACAATTTGCTTAGATGTGGCACAAGGCCATATGAAAGGGGCACCCAATGAGACTCGAACTCACTCGTGTAAGTTTGCTAGTCGAGCTTGCTAACCATTACACCACCACAGGAGCCTAACAGGTTAAACAATTTGCTTTACATTTGGGCGATGATTATAAACTATAACTACATTTGCTCTTAAAACTATAAAATCAGAAGTGTTGGTCGGTTTGAAATGATTTTGAGCTTTATTTACTTTAACTGTCTTAATATACATGGAACCCAAGTGACTGCTAATTACTCAACAATTAATCATATTGTGTTCTTTTTGGTTTTTAATCTTAAAATAGTATACCATAACTACAATTAATCTTCGTTCACCAATGGTCCGGGAGACCTTGGTTCAAGCCCAAGTAGAGTCATACCAAAGACTCAAAAATGGTACTTGATGCCACCTTGCTTAACACTCAGCATTATAAGTTAAGGATTAAGGGTAAAGAGGAGCAATCCAGGGAATAGAGTAGAGCCCTCCCCTACACCTAAGTGTAGTAACTAATAAAAACGGAGCCTTCGGGTCACCCTCGCGTAAGGTCGCCAACTTTACTTTTATCCTCGATCACAATACCTTGGACAAAAGAGGAAAAATATCTAGCGCCACAACGAATTTGGAGACAAAAATCATTCAAAACTGTCTCAAAATAGATGCATCCTATTAATATGATAATGATTTATAACGGTGACAAGAAACTCAAAGAAAGATTGCATGTCCTGGAAGCTGATATAATAACAATTTAAAAAACATTGATTCGCTGTATTTAGCTAAAAGGAAGCATTTTTACAGGACATATTTCAAATGACTACCATTGCGCTTGATAAATCATTATCATATAAATGGGTTACATCTATTTTGAGACACCCTGAACAAATACGTAACATGAAATGAGCGTAAAAAGCTTTCAATATGGCAGATTGACCAGTCTTAAGCAACGAAAACCAAACACCTCAGCTGCAAATGCACAGTTTGCACCGGTCCAGACCATGATTATAACTGATCCTATCCATGAAAAAATAGCGAGATGGAGCAACCATTACCACTTGCCCATATTCCCTTGTACAACACTGGGGACACGTTACAATTTTGGACGTATTTCAGCAGCTCCCAGAGTTACAAATAGATGTCTTTTTCGATCATTTAATTCAAATTGTCTTTAGATTTTAATCTTAAGCTAAATAGCCCATAACTCATTGGGTTTCTGTTTCAAGAGTTTCCCATAATAATATTGATGTTTCTATTTAAAGAGTGAAGACGTAAGAAATACATTAATTCATGGTACTACTTAACGTTTGGTATCATTAATTACCAACTTTTACTACACTGAAACATTGTAAAAAAATATTGGAATATATAGTGTTTTAAATATCATTGCTCCTTGGTCTAGTGGGTAGAGTGTTTGCCAATGGTCTGGGAGAACTTGGTTCAATACCAGGTCGTGTCATACCAAAGACTTTTAAAATGGTACTTGATTCCTCCTTGCTTAACACTCAGCAATAAGGTACGTGTCAAGGGTTAAGTGGAGCAATCCAGGGAAAAGAGTAGCGCCCTCCCCGACACCTTGATGTAGTAGCTATTGAAAAGGGAGCCTTCTGGTCGCCATCAACTACGGTCGCCAACTTTACTTACTATATACAAGGTGCATACGATAAGTTTCCAGACTTTTTTCGTATGGGCACTTTTATTGATAGTACACACATAAAACTCTTATCCCCTTCGAAGTAATCTCCTCCGGCTGCAATGCCTTTGTTGTACCGTTCCAAAAACTTCTGGAAGGCTCCATGGAAGACCTCTTGTGTGAGCGTGTCAATGACCTTCGTCACAGCCTCTTTCAACTCCTCAATTGTCTCATAACGACAGCCTCTGAGCTTAGAGAATAACCAAAAGTCACAGGGAGCAAGGTCTGGACAATAGGAAGGCTGAGGAACTGTCTTGATGCCCATCTTGGTCAAATAGTCGGCAACAAGGATGGAGTTGTGAAGTGGTGTATTGTCCTGGTGGAAATGTCACTGAGCCAAATTGAAGAGTGCTAGCCTCTTCCGACGGAATCTCTTCCTGAACTGCCTTAAAACCTCAACATAGTAACCTTAACCCTAACCGTTTGGCCAATCAACTCAGGTATATTGACTTCCTTACTCCTTCCACACATTTCATCATCCCTCACAGACTCCCTGCCTTCTTTGAATCTCTTATGCCACTCAAAAACTGATGCTCGATTCATGAAAGATGGTCGAAAAGCAGTCTGAAGCATTCCATACATTTCTGTGGCATTTTCCAAGTTTAAAACAGAATTTTATGGCATATCGTTCTTCTAAAGTGTCCTCACATTCAGATTGCATTTTTGAAATTCACCAGCTGTGACCATCAGGCTTTAGTGGGGTGTATTCCAATTGCTACAGTAGCTGTTCCTTTGTAGCTTAAATCAGAAAAATTGGTTAGTCATTTCATAAGACGTATAGCAATAACATAGTGAATTTTCAAGAGTCTACGACAATTTTAAATGACCATACGAAAAAAGTCTGGAAACTTATCGTATGCACCTCGTATATATATATATATATATATATATATATATATATATACATACAAATTTAAAACAGACCACAACCAACGGAAATAGAATGTTTTAAAACGTTTTAATTTTTTTTTCGTTTCATTTAATTACTCACACGCCCTGACGAAGATCTAAAAATTGAAGCGTTGAACTTTGCCAAATACTTCTATGAATAACATTTTCCTTTGAAGATCTTTTTTTTTTTGTTTTAATTTTTACACACACACACACACACACACACACACACACACACACACACACATATATATATTTGCCCTTTTATCTTTTATTATATAGATGTTACTATGATATTTTTGTTTATCTAACTCTAATTTGAGTTCGTATCAATCTACATATTTGCGTCACTCTATCAGCTTGTTCATATCTATTTATTTGAGTCTCTAGGACAATTGCCTTCTATAGAATAGTTATATTGTTACAGAAGTCATTTTGCTGGAAGGCAACCATTAACTTTAATAGATCGCACTTTCCTTCACGCTTTCATCAACGCTAAATCCGTCTAATAGCTGTAAAGATTTAAACACAACAATAGCATTGGCGGTTTAGGATTTCCCAGTATATATCTTCCTATGACAATAGCTTTATGAAAATTATTTTTTCAATATAGCTGTCCATCCACACACACACACACACATCTCTGTCTCTGTCTGTCTGCCTGTCTGTCTCTCTTCCTCTCTCTCTCTCTATATATATATATATGAAGTTATATATTGTCGAAAACTCGTTGACCATTACCCTATGAGAGACGCTTACAGATAGATATATAGATGTAGGCTTAGATAGATCCTATTTACCCAACACCTCCGCTCGGACAGGATATGACACAAGGTCAATTTTTTAAGCGGAGTTTAGCAGGTTTGAATTCAGAGTTTTCCTTCTCCTAGACTAGTTGCCTGACCAAGGCTGAAGAACCTAGTCTGCCCTGCTATTTACCCATAGCTGGAGGGAGAATAATTGGATTCATACCTTTCCCAAGGGTATTAGTGCTATGTGAAATGCAATCAGTCTTGTCCAGGAATTGAACTCGTGTCGCCGTGTCCATATCCTGTGACGATAACCATTACATCACGGGCACCTCCTGTAGGCTTAGGTAGATGGATAGATGGATGATATCAAAATCATTCATTGATTTAATAGCCAGATATACATAATCAGGATTTATATAGATAGTATATCTTTAAAACTAGAAA
>OY757930.1:87891090-87988590 GCA_963585895.1 Sepioteuthis lessoniana | reverse complement strand
GAGTCATACCAAAGACTCAAAAAATGGTACTTGATGCCTCCTTGCTTAACACTCAGCATTATAAGGTAGAGATCAAGGGTAAAATTGAGCAATCCAGGGAAAGGAGTAGCGCCCTCCCCTACACCTTGTTGTAGCAGCTATAGAAAAGGAAGCCTTCGGGTCACCCTCGACTAGGATCGCTAACTTTACTTACTTACTATTCACACTGGAAGTTTCATTGTTTAGCAGTCAATTTGAGAAGAAAAGCAAACAAACCACGCACATCATGGCGTTAGGGTCGGTCTCAAGGGATGGTGATGTTATAGCTCTTCCCACATGGCCTGAGACTTTATATGGAATGCTTCCTTGAATCGAGTGAGTAACTTCCGAAAGACCTACATTTGGCAATAGGATTCTACACCATGTAAGCACAAGCAAGAGAAACCAGTTTTGGCTGTGAGAAAAGCACATCACCCCTATCATCTGGTCTCTTTGCTCCCCAAATTGGAGACCCCTTGATTCTTATGAGCGGGATGCATTGAGTAAAAGACCAGCAAAACTCGGTGCAACATCAAAGATGTACTGAAGGCAAGGATAATGCCATCATTTATCAGTTTAAACAAGGAGATCGTCGGAAAGGCTTGCAGGAGATTGCGAAGTTGACTAGGGACCGTGGTTAAAGACAAAGGCGATTTCTTTGAATACATTTTACCGATAGTACTTCCAGATATTTTCAAGTAATTTAAATAAATATAAGATGTCGATGTTATTTTGATTTTTGCTCATTTAGATGACGGTTTACCAATAGCACCACAAGTTTTCAACATAAACAAAGAAAAAATATAAAGATTGTCTCAAGAAGAACTTGAAATCTTTGGAGATACATGTCAAAGAAAGATAAGGGAAAATATTTGATAGAAATGATATGGAAGTAAATAATGGATTAAAATCCGACAACATACCCCTGGACTAAAATATATACCACCTCAAAAATGAAGAAAAATATATTGTTTACAATTTTTATATTATGAAAATCAGATATATGAAAGATAAGGTTAAGTAAGAGAAATTTAAATTTGAAATATGAAGAAATTTCAATTCATTATATATATATATATATATATATTAGCATTTATGTTAAATTTCAAAATTATTGACATAAATATAAGACCACCGATAAAAACTATAGTGAAAAGAACTTAATTTAATTGAAAAATATATTACATATAGTCTACGTAATATTAAAGCTATTACCACATTAATATTTAAAATACTAAAAACACAAATGGCTAAAGGAACTAAATGATCTGAATATGAAAAAGGCAAGATAACAGCTCTGACAAGAGTTGGAAATCTCAGAGAGAAATTTCGAAGGCCATAGGACGCAGTAAAACCGTTATCTGCAATTACTTGAAAAGTCCAAATAAGTATGGAACAAGAAAAACCGACTGGCTGACCAGAAAAATTATCACCACAATTCAAGAGAAGAATTTTTCGTGAAGTAAAAAAGAAAACGTCAACAATCAAAATTATTGAAATCTCTAATGGATGCTCCTTGCAGTACTAGAACAATTTAAAGGTATTTAAACAACGAAAAAATTAAGCATAAAGAAAAGAATTCATCGCCCAAAGTTAACTATGAAGCACCAAAGAAAACGACGGGAATATGCTAGTCAATATAAAACCATGAGTGCTAAAGAATGGCGAAAAGTTGTTTTCTCGGACGAAAAGAAATTCAATTTAGACGGTCCAAATAGCTTTCAGAAGTACTGGCACACAAATTTTTTTCTGAAGGGAATTACTCAACAAGGCATAGTGGAGGAGGATTTTTTATGATCTGGTGGAGGGTTTTCTCATTTTCAGGAAAACTTAAACTACAATTTGTCAGTGGTCAACAAAAAGCAGCATATCATGTGAAGATGCGGAAAGATCTCAAGAAGGGCGTCGTCTATGTGGAGAACAGTAGTGAGAACCACAATGTATCAAAAACAAAGAGGTATTGCTTGAACAAAAATAAGACTTCTTGACCACCCAGGGTGTTCTCCAGACCTCAATCCTATTGAACATTTGTGGGGATTGATTGTTGCCAAGATTTATGAAGGAGGTCGACAGTACTCAGCAATATATGAACTCAAAAATGCAATCTTAGACGCATAGGTAAAACACCTTTGGTTCAACTTCAGAAACTAGTTGATAGTCTGCCTAACCAAATTTTGGTGGTTATCAAAGCTAATGGCGGGTCTCCAAAAATCTCAAACAGTAAATATGCCTTCATATTCTATAAATACACTCATTGGTCTTATATCTAAGTTAAAACAAAATTTCAGTATTAAGCATAAATGCTAATATACATATAAAAATGAATTGAAATTTCTTCATATTTTAAATTTGTCTTCATGCCTTATCTTTCACATATCTGATTTTCACAATTTAAAAATTGTAAACAATATCTTTTCTTCATTTTTGAGGATGGTCTTAAATTTTTGTCCAGTGAAATATATCCATTGTTGATTTAGGTTCATTAATATCATCCCACTCGGTTCTAATGATGGTTCATTAGAACCTAAACGCTATAGTGTCGAATATGTTTCTCCATAAATCTCTCCTTCTGCTTGGATTACATTATCAATTTTTCTCTACAGAAATTGTAGATATATATATATATATATATATATAGGTGGGAATTCAATAAGTTTCCAGACTTTTTTATACAGGTATTTAAAATTGTCGTAGACTCTTGAAAATTCCCTATGTTATTACTATACATCTTATGAGATAACTGACCAATTTTTATGATTTCAGGTTCAAATGAATAGTTACAACAGCAATTGGAATACACCCTACTAAAGCCTGATTGTCACAGCTGGTGGATTTCAAAAATGCAATCTAGACATGAGGACACGCTAGAAGAACGATATGCAATTAAATTCTGTTGTAAACTTGGAAAAAATGCCACAGAAACGTATGGAATGCTTCAGACTGCTTTTGGACAATCTTTCATGAATCGAGCATCAGTTTTAGAGTGGCATAAGAGATTCAAGAAAGGCAGGGAGTCTGTGAGGGATGATGAGAGGTGTGGTAGTAGTAAGGAGGTCAATACATCAGAGTTGACTGGCCAAAGGGTTAGGGTTAGGGTTACTTTTTTAGGTTTAAAGGGGGTCCAGGAAGAGATTCAGTCGGAAGAGATTCCGTCGGAAGAGGCCAGCGCTCTTCAAATCGGTTCAGTGGCATTTCCACCAGGTCAATACACTAGTCCACAACTCCATCCTTGTCGCAGACTATTTGACCAAGATGGGCATCAAGACAGTTCCTCAGCCTCCCTATAGTCTAGACCTTGCTCCCTGTGACTTTTACTTATTCCCTAAACACAGAGGCTATCGTTATGAGACAACTGAGGAGATGAAAGAGGCTGTGACGAAGGTCATTGACACGCTCACACAAGAGGACTTCCATGGGGCCTTTCAGAAGTTGTTGGAATGGTATAACAAGTGCATTGCAGCCGGAGGAGCTTACTTCGAAGGGGACTACAGTTTCATGTGTGTACTATCAATAAAAGTGCCCATACGAAAAAAAGGTCTAGAAACTTATTTAATGATCCTCGTATATATATATATATATATATATATATATATATATATATATATATATATATACCGAACTACACTAAAAAAATCATCAACCTTTCTTACCCAGAATAGACCCCTTTTAAAAGGAATAAAAGAATTAAATTTGGACATTTATTTTGAAATATCCACAAACTCCAAGGATAAGAAAAAAACTCCTCGATTTTAATCAAATCCTAAAAGCTGAACCTATAAAACAGATTTGATGAAAGCAATAACACCTTAACATTGCTTATCAAGCAATTAAAAGCCGCTACAATTACGCAATCAGCCTGATTTCCTAATAATATAAAAGCAAACAAAGCTAATATTTTTATAATTTTCGGCAAATCTGACGATGATTGAAAATTGTTCAAAATACTAAAGGATCCTACAACATTTTAAAAAGTTCATAGAAATTCATATAATCATTTGAAATCAAAAATCAACGAACTTATTACCGTTAAATATGTACTAGATAGCTTCAAACTTCCGAAAAATTATTGTAGACTATAAACCCGGCTACATATACGGAACTATCAGAAATCTATAAACAGTGCTATCCTCTATGACCCATTATCACCAGTCCCATATATGAGTTGACTAAAAACCTTTACCAAATCATAATAACCTACATAACGACAAACGGGGGTGTCGTCGTGGTGTAATGGTTAAAGTGCAGGACTTAATAAGTGAGTTCGAACTCCACTCGCGCTATAACGTTAACTTTTGGACAAATACCCTTGGGAAAGGTATGAACCCCCTTATCCTCCCAGCTATGGGCTAAATAATTCCACTACTGTTCTTCTAGAAGAATGGCTTTGTCATAAAATAACCCACGAAGGTTGGTATGCCATAAAACAAAGAAATCAAACCAAATCCAGCCTCCAGTCCAGCCACTAATGAATTTATAGATATATATTTATTGATAGACAGATGAATAACATCATTACTACATAATTAATTAATTTCTTACCATGGATCGAATAGAAAATACCTTAAAGTGATTAATTGTTTTATTCATTTTTATAACAAATAAAAATGTAATTATTCCTTCTCCTCCTTTCTTTACTTTCCTCCTCTTTCCGAGTTTATTTGAACTATTGACAATAACTATGTCCTAATTTTATTGGGTTTCTATAGAGTAAAAATAATCTAAAATTTATTTATTGAATAAAAATGACTTTTAAAATGTCTTTATTATCCAGATAAAAATAATTGACAATTCATTTATTTCAAAATTGAACAATTCAGTGTTTCAAAAGATTTGATATCATTTGGGATGTACCGGGTGTTTCAGAAATATTAGTATCATTTCATATTCGAATAACTGGACTAATTCTCGTCTAAATGATCTCAAATTTGAACAACACGGCAAGAAACAACTAAAGCGCTATCTTTAATGTTTGAACGCCTTTTATTTTCCTATGAATGGAATTCAAGACCTGAAAAAAATATTCGACATAAAATTTATAATTTTGTGTTTTTCTAATTGCACCTTTCGAGTTTGAGAACATTTTAACAAGAATTGATCAGTTTATTGCGAAATTATTCTGAAATATCCAGTATTTGGCATGGAAAGCGGACAATGTTATATATATATATATATATATATATATATATATATATATATATATATATATATATATACTCATACACATATATATATATATGCAAACACACACACACACACACAATTATATATACATACACACACCTATACGTATATGCGCTCATATTTGATATTCATACACATACATATATATGCACAAACACACACACGTACGCACACACACATACGCATATATATATACACACACACACACACCTATTATAGGGGGGGTGTCCTCGTGGTGTAATGGTTAAAGCGATGGACTGCGGAATCGTAGTACGCGAGTTCGTACTCCAGTCGCGCTATTACGTTTACCTTCGGGCAAATACCCTTGGGAAAGGTATGAACCCTCTTATCCTCCCAGCTATGGGTTAAATTGTACCATTTACATTGGCATTAAATAACCTACAAAGGTTGATATGCCATTAAACAAAGAAACCAACCAACCAACCACCTATATATGTCCTCGTGGTGTAATGGTTAAAGCGATGCACTGCGGAATCGTAGTACGCGAGTTCGTACTCCAGTCGCGCTATTACGTTCACTTTCGGGCAAATACCCTTGGGATAGGTATGAACCCCCTTATTCTCCCTCCAGCTATGGGTAAATAGTAGGACGGACTAGGTTCTTCAGCCTTGGTGAGGCAACTAGTCTAGGAGAAGGAAAACTCTGAATTCAAACCTGTTAAACTCCGCTTAAAAATTGACCTTGTGTCATATCCTGCCCGAGCGGAGGGGTTGGGTAAATAGTACCTATATATATATATATATATATATATATATATATATGTATTTAAGATTTATACCTATTCTATGATTCCAACGGTGTAAAAAAAACACAAATGATACAATTTGTAAAATTAAGATAATACTATACAGTTTGACCTGATGATCTGGTTCGGTGAAACCTAGGGAGATAAATTCTTACTGGGTCGGTAGTTATATATATATATATATATATGTGTGTGTGTGTGTGTGTGTATAATAAGTAAAGCTAGCTAAACGAAGACTTCAATTGCTACTATACCACGTGTAAGCGAGGTCATTTCTCCTTTTCTTGGATTACTCCACTTTACCCTTGATCCGTACCGTATGATGCTGAGTGTTAAGCGAGGCGGCATCAAGTATCAATTGTTGAGTCTTTAATAAGAGTCGATTTGTGATTGAACCCCGGTCTCCGTGACCATTGGCAAACACTCGACACATTTAGCCAATAGCCCAGTACGATATATATATACATACGTATATAAGAAAAACGTTAGCAGTAAGAAAACTGAGATTCAAAAAAATAACAAATTGACAATCAAGAAAAAAATTTAAATCAATAAAACGAAAATGTGAAGCAAAACATTTCTATGTTAATTACGTAGGATATGACGTAGAAACGGCTACGCAGAGAAAACCTAAAATGCGCAATGGAAATAGACATAAAGACATGAATACAAATCATCTAACAGATAGAATACATCAAACACAGTGGAATGTTAAGTGCGAAGAGAGATTAAACAGTAAAGAACCTGATAAGCGAACGCATCAAAATTGGCACAAAAAAAGGTAGAAGCATGATTGAATGGGAAGAAACTTCTTCTTCTTCTTCTTCTTCTTCTTCTTCTTCTTCTTTAATTCCTTTATAAAACATAATTCCTCGTCCTCCCCCTCCTCTTTCTTCATACATACATACGTGAATTCATGTATATATATATATATATGTGTGTGTGTGTGTGTGTGTGTGTGTGTTTGTGTGTGTGAATCAGTTTGGAACGAACCTAGAGAGCAAATATCATTAGTGAAAAAAACTATGCTTATAGAAAGATTTAATCATTAACATAGCCTCCATTGCTTCCTAGTACCTCGTTCCATAAGTCAACAAGCTTATAGATGCCACGCTTATTAAATTTATCCGGTTTTGATGCAAATAATGAAACCACCTAATGTTAAAGCTATTCTCCTGATGTTAACCTTAGACCATCCAAATGATTCTGTAATCGCTTGTTGTGATTCATTGCTTACAGGACATCGTCAGGTACTTTGTTTTTTAGAAAGTGATGGGAAGTGGATCCTTTGTCAAAAGGTTATATGCCGTTGTCAGGGGATTTGTCAAGGAAACAGATCTACCCAGCATCCGAGAAATGAACTTCATATCCAAAGATGATTATGTGGAGTTTATGATGTATTATTCAAGAAATTGTCCATTATGAATTGTAAGAGAATTATCAAACAGTTACCTTTAATCTCAATTGCAAGTAACTTTGTCGTTTGAAAAAAAGCACAGGACAGAAAATGCCACGCCTTAGTCAACAGAAAAGGAATCATTCATCATGACGATAAAGCCTGTCCTCACACAGTTCAATTGACTAAAGATATCTTAAGGAAAAATCCTTCATTCTCCATATTCTCCTGACTTTGTTCCTGATTATTTCTTATTTTGGGAATGACAGAATCATTTGGATGGTCTTTGAAATCAAGAGAATGATCCTCATACTCTTTTGCCAGGTTTGTGTTCTTGGTGTGTATTTCAGTGTCGTACTATTGTCTACGAGGAAATGAGATTAATCTTTAATCCTTTCATCTTAATTTCAATTGCCTTTTGTCACACCTCCTCAAACTGACAAACTGGAGAGATACCCAGACCTTGCTAGAAAGCTAAAGACCTTGAGTGACATTAATGAAATCATTCCAATCATAGCTGGTGCTCTTGAAAGAATTCCAGAAGAGAAACAGGAAAATTGGTCACTTAAGAATCAATTTTGACCGTGCAGACCACAGCTGTATCAAAATCAGTGAGAATACAAAGAAAAATCTTGGGGAGCTGAGGATAATTGCTGATTTACGAACTTTATTTTAAAAACACCAGTTAGAATTGGTGCGAGATATTTGGATCTTGCCAAATGGCTGAAAATTTGTGGAACATGAAAGTCCCGGTGATGCCAATCGTAGTTGGAGCTCTCGGACCTGTTCCCAAGCGCCTTAAAAAGAAGCTGCAGGAACTGGAGATCAGAAAAAGAATGAAGACCATCCAGACTAAGGTACAGTTAAAATTAATAAGACTCCTAGACACATGAGAAGAATTGTGGTCACACAGACTTAAGTGGAAAACCCCTGTTAAAAACACTCGCATAAAATAATAATAATAATAATAATAATAATAATAATAATAATAATAATAATAATTGTATTTTATTTATAGTTTATGCTAAAAAAATAATTTAGACAAAAGATAGTAAATATGATAAATAGGAAAACTAAATGCTGGGTAAATACCAAGCCCTTGCTTTATAAAACATGATAGAGAATCTAGAAATAAATGGAATGACTGAAAATTTGACCATAGAGTCAAATTCTGCAAACCAAAAACCTAGAACTCTGCCGGATAATGGTACCTCAAATTCTCTGGTGTCTTAGTTTGATTTGGTTTCTTTGTTTAATGGCATATCAATCTTCGTTGATCATTTAATGTCAAAGCCCCCCACCATATAGCAGTATTATTTCCCCCGTAACTTGCGGGATAAGAGGGTTCAGGCCTTCCCCCAAATTAGAAATTCGAAAATGAACAAAATAATGATGTTCAAACACGTTTACTACGATGTATCAGTCCAGCACATACGCCAAAACCCCACGGATACTCCTCTTGTATTTTGAGATAAAAATGAATAATCTAAAAAAAAACAACAGATCTTGTTTGAGTTAATAAAAAGAAAAGAATTAGTAGACTTCGCTGTTCCGGCAGAGTGAAAGTATAAAAAAAGCGAAAAACTATATAATTATCTGGTCCTTGCCAGATACATCAAAGCAATTGAATATAGAGTTGACAGTTTTACCTATCATAGTAAGAGCACACGGAACAATCTCCAAGAGACTAGAAAAAAGTATAAGGGAACTGGTGATCCGAGGAAGGATTGAGATCATCTAGCTCACTGTATTCAATAGAGCTGAGGAGTTGTGTTGTCATATAGACTTCTGTGAAGTCTACCAGTTGGTGTGAGTGTGAACGTGACCGTGATACCAGTCATAATCGGAGCACATGGAACAATCCCCAAGAACAAGGAAGAAAATTGGGACAACTGGATATCCTGGAAAGCATTAAGATCTTACAACCAACCGTGTCCTGCAGAACTGATGGTTGGTTGGTTGAGTCTTTATTGCATATCAATCCTTGTAGCTGATTTAATGCCAGATTATGTTATATATATATCTTTTCTTTAAGAAAAAAACAAAGACCGGTTAATTTAGGATTATAAATTTATTTCCATCCTGTTTTTCAGTTTCTGGTGTAAACCAAAAACACGAAGAAAAATATAACAGGACTTCTTCAGATCTAATGGATAAATAAAACAAAATAGACACGTGAGGGGGAGGGGGAAGAGATTAAGGAGTTACCTCCGCGTTTTATTGAATTTCCGTTTTTTTATTTACCCATTTATTTTATTTTCAAATTTCTTCCGTCAGTTATAATTACGGTAATTTAACTTTTTTATTTATTCGTTTAAATTATTTTCTTTTCGTGTTAAGTTCGATAATTAACTTTTAAGAGAAATATTAATGTTTATATTAATTTCGATACCATTTATTTAGCTATCTATTTTTTCCTTGTGTGTATATTGGATACATTTTTTTTCTGGTTTCACTATTTATTTCTATGTTTTTAAATTTTTTTAGTCTATAGTTTAAATTTAGTCTTATGTCTACATCTAGCAATTAATTCACTTCTCTTATTTAATAACTTATCAGGCCATTTATGTGTTAAAATATGTATTTTCTCTTCTAAGCACAAATGGCATCTACCGTCAAAACTATTTGGAGTCTTTTATTTTTTCAAAATCAACCATTCTATCTCAGGGGTTAACCCTTTGTTTTTTAAACACCAGAATTGTTTCGATAGTGCCGTATGGTGTTTTAAGTGTTCGTGGGAGAAGGTAAATTTATGGTTTGAATACCTCTTCTTCCATTTAATAGACGTCAACCCCATATAAGTTTTCTTATCTGTGAGATTCTCTTTAGGGTAAATTATAGCTTGATATATTACATTGTTTAAATTACATAGTCCATTCATAGGACAATTGTCTCGGGATTTACAATTACATTCTTTTTTTATACCGTTATTATTATCATTATTATTATTCCTATTATTGATTTGATCCTGAAAATCTTTAGTTACATTTTTATTATGGCTATTAAGTATTTGAAAAATATTTTTCGTGCAAGAGTAACTTATTTTTAACGTTTTTCTGTTAAATATTTTGCGTAGTTTATTTCCGTGTTTAAAATGTTTATCTACTAGTTTCAAAAAATATTTTTCTATATTTATAGAGAGAATACTATATATATATATATATATATATATATATATATTATATACGGGGGTGAGAGAGACCGAGAGAGATTTGTAAACGAATAATTTGCAGGTAATATTATTTTGAAACTAGCCAGAGTTTTATTGTTTGTTCACAGTTAAATGGTTTCACGTATATATTTACCAACCCCTCTGCTACGGGCAAGATGTGACAAAAGATCAAATTTTTAGCGGAGTTTAACGCGTTTGAGTTCAGAGTTTTTCCGGTTACCATACAAAAGTTAAAGAGTCCAGTCTGTCCTGCTATTTGCTCATAGTTTGATTCATACCTTTCCCAAGGGTATTAGCACTATGTGAAATGGGAAGAGCCTGGGCTAGGATTTGAACCCGGCTCGTCGTGTCCATTCCATTCGGCGATAACCATTACTCCACGGTTTCAAGTAAAGTAAATAATTAAATAGTTGAGTTTTACCCTTAAATAGAACCCAAGCAGGTAATACATCGCAGCGAGAAAATGTACCTTCGAGTAATGAAGGTAATGAAGGGGTACTCCTCATTTTCAAAAGCTCCGGGACTGGAGCCTCATCATCAGATGCAGTTTAATGTTATATGCAGGACATTCAGTCAGATAATCTTATCCACCTGCAGAGATTAAATCAGCAAGTTCTACTGCCTCAGCCGACCGTGTCCATTAGAACTAAGGGTACATGCTGTCACTTGGTCTTCAGTGGAGACCACCAGTTACTACTTGTGTGAAAACTCGTAAATAGTGAGATAATACTTGTGTTTTTCATCGTATTTTATTTACCCATTCTCTGAGGCAGTCATAATGATAGAAATAGCCATTATCCATCTCTCCAATTTGCCCGACAAATTATGACAATAAAATAATGCTTCTTCATCTACCTCCCTGTAACTCTACCACCCTATGACTACAGACACGCCCGAATATATTCGTTCCCCCGTCCCAAATCTCTATTTTCGTTGTCTTTGCTATCCTCTGTATGGAAACCCGAGTGTCAAAACAAATAATCGCAAGACAATAATAACCCCCTCCAAAAAAAAAAAAAAAAAGGTAGGAAAAAGAGAGAAAGGAATACGAATTGAGACGTGAGAATATAATGTTAAAACCGTAACGTAAAGAATTCGGAGAGGAAGGGTGTCATTTGGAACGAATCAGAGACTGAAACGTTGTCTGAGTGAATGGACGAGTCAATCGTACGGCTGATGGACACAGTCTTAGGCGGACAATGATAAATGACAAGCGGATAAATATAGAGCTGCTGTAAAATAGGATGAATGGGGAAAGAAGAAGAAGAAGAAGAAGAAGAAGAAGAAGAAGAAGAAGAAGAAGAAGAAGAAGAAGAAGAAGAAGACAGTTATATATATAACAGATATTTACGCTCGGTTCTTGTTAAGAGTCCTATTATTTTGGTTTTGTCACTCCTTAAGCCAGGTTTAATCACAAAAGAAGTATGTATATCTTGGGAGCGTCTGTAGACGGATTTGCGTGTTTCCAAACTGGGAACAGGGTTGGATTTCGCGTTGGGCTCGAAGCCATCAGGAGTCAGGAACCTCGTCTCGGAGTAAAAAGCTACTCTCGAAGATCCATTATTATTATGTCACCAGTTCGATCCCAAGTACCCAATATTTTCAGCCTCGTCTCCAAATCTAAGTTATACTTTGTTGAATGTATTTCGTTGGGGTTGCTATAATGTTACCGCTTCTCCCTCCGACCAGATACAGGAAAATAATACGGCAGGTTAAACTCTTCGGCCTTAGTTAGGCAACCAACCTAGAAGAAAGAAAACTGAACCGAAACCAGGTTCACTTCGCTTAACAATTGACCTTGTGTTACATCCTAAATGTGGCGGGGAGTTAAATACATACTACTGAGTAGTGAGTTCGATTCTTACAAGGTACCCGATACTTTCAGCCTTCTTGCAAATCTACGTTATACATATTTAAGTAAGTTTTGTCGTATGTAATGGTTAACAAGTTAGTATTGTATATTAATTATTACCGGGTAGTTCTGTTTAACACTTCATAAATGATTTTAATATCAATATTTTAAAAGCCAATATATCAATAAAGTTGACAATTATTTTAAAAGGGTGAACATTTTATACTTAGTTGTAAAATGATTGTTTTAAGAGCCAATGCATTAATAAAGTTCAAAATAATCTTAAACTGATAAACTTATCCTTCTTGGTTGTAATATCAAACACTCTTTGTCTTGTGGCAGAATGCAACACAAAGTCATTTGAGTGGAGTCGTTTAGATTTAATGTTTTCCTTTTCCTGGGTTGGTTGCCCGACTATTTGCTCAAATCTGAACGTAATAAGAAAACAATAATTCATGCTTCTCCCAAAGACATTATAGCAAAATTTAACGACAACTACTTCGTGAAAGATTTGAACTTGGCTCTATGAGTCCACTTTCTTGACCATAACCGTTACGCTACGTGTGCCTCTATATTTTTTATATTTATCATTCAATATATTTAAAATACAGGTTGAATGCTATTTTAGTTCAGTTTCTTTGTTAAATGGCAAATCAACCTTTATGGGTAATTTAATGCCTCATCCATCCATGTAGTTAAATGGTAGAGCTACTATCTAATGCATAGCTACGGGGATAATGGAGTTCATGCCTTTCCCAAGTATGTTAATCCAAAAGTAAACACAAAAGCGTGACTGGAGTTTGAACTTGCTTACTTTGATTTCATATTTATCACGATAGCCACGACGTTATGGGGACACCCTACGCAGTATTTTATCTATTAAATATGTTGTGTTTATCATTATAAATTCATATATACACACGTACATATAAACAAATATATATGTTCATTAACATATATAAAGAAACATATGCATACACACACACACACGCACACACACATAAACACACACACACACACACACATATATATATAAACAAATATATTTGTATCTAAATACGCATATAAACAAGTATATATGCATATATACACACAAATAAACAGACATGCACGTACATATATATACATGTATATCTATATCCATAAACCTATATGCACACATATAAACGTGTGTATATATATATAAACCTATCCATATATATACACACAAATACATAATCAAGAATATATATATATATATATATATATATACACCAAGATAGAAATACAAAGAAAAAAAATATATACACACATAAACGTATATATATATATATATATACAATCACATATATAAACTTATATTCATTTCCGTGCATAAAACATGTATATACACACATAAGCAAATATATATACTCCGATAAGCATATATATTCGCACACATATAAACATACATATGCACACACACACACACACACACACACACACATATATATATATATATATATATATATATATTAACTCATATAATCAGTGTTTGTAAAGAATTGTTCTATCCTCTCTTATTAAGTTTCTCAATCATTTGTAGGTATTCCTGTGGGCTTTCTTTTCCTAAAGTGAATTAGTATGAATTGTTGATAAATCTAGCATTGTATTAGAATATTACGTCATAAAACCAGTCATGTTTTCTTGATAATAGTGAATTTACCTGATATTTCTCTGTGACTTCTTATATTGTCACTTTTGCTTTGATTCATCTGCGAAACTCCCACTATAGCCCAGAGGCAATCGTTCTTAATTTTCTATTGTCTTCGTCCTACAAACTACTAGTTTCTCCAGCATCGATGGCTATTGAGATTGATAACACTGAGAGTTGACGCTCCTCAACTACAATTGAAAAATCTCTTCGGTGTCATATTCTCTCCTTAAGCTTACAAAAAAAACCCGAAGAAGATACTATTATGCTTTTTCTTGCTTCGAATGATATTCCTAATAGAATAGATACCAAAAATGTGAAACCGCAGCTCTTTTTGACGAAAGCGTCTTTCACGGTGAAGTTTGTAGAAATGTTGTATAGCCATCATCATAATGATAACAATCACAACAGTAATATAATTCACACACAAATACAAAACACAGGCGGACTCTGTCGTTTCAGATACGAACGGGTTTATTAACTTCTGACTTCGAGGTGAGAAACAATTCTTAGAAGTCTTTGCTAACCTGCTATGCTGACCATACTATGCTGACCTCACCCCAACGCACGGTGCATCTTGTGATGTTTAAGATCTCTGTCGGTAAAGATCCGAAAAACCCAACTACATCTTTCAACGGCAGAAATCCAACTCTCGCCTCAATGGTACAATCTCAACTGACTCTTTTCAAAATCCTCAAATTCTCAGGACCATCTCTTCTGCACATGACGTCATCCACACTCCAGCCCAATTTTCTGTCTGTGGGTTTATTATGACAAATAGTGATTGTCATATCCTTTGCGTGTGAGCGTAAAACTGCACCAACTGACTAATTACCTGGACTCTTAACCCGGATAGTTCAAAGCCCAACCAAACTGAATGATAAAATATAATTTACGAAAAATGATTAATATAAAAAATCATTCCTTAATTATATTACAATTACCTAACCCCTCTGGCATGAGAAGAATGGAACACAAGGTAATTTCACTTTAACAAGTTTCATTTCAGAGTTTTCCTTCTCCTAGATTGGCCTATCATTTGCTCATAGCTGGATGAAGAATAGTTGGATTCATGCCTTTACAAAGAGTATTAGCGCTATGTGAAATGCAAACAGCCTCATCCAGAATTTGAACTCGGATCACCGTGTTCATTTCCTACAACGATAACTATAACACTAGGAGCGCGGAGTGGGGGAGATCCCGTGGTTTAATGGCTTATGACCTTAGCTATGATATCGTAGTAAGCGTTGTTCGACTGCCACTGGCATTATAACATTTACATACGGACTAATTCCCTTTGGGAAGATATGAACCCTCTTAACTCCTAAGCTATGAGTTAAATAGTACCACTACTATCCTAAAAGGATGGTTTTGACTTTAATAACCCCTGAAGGTTGATATGCCATAAAATAAAGAAACCAAATCAAAACAAACTACGAACACCTCCTCCATAATATATAAATTCGGTTTCTCTGTTTAATGGCATATCAACCTTCGTGGTTTATTTAATGCCAAAGTCATCCTATCAGAGGTGTAGACATTTAGTGTCACTATTTAATACATAGTTAGAGGGATAAGGGGGTTTATACATTTCTTTTGAATATTAGTCTGAAAATGAACCTAATAACGCGACTGGAGTTCGAACTCTTTTACTACGATATTGCAGTCCAGCACGTCAGCCACTACGCCACAAGAATTCTCCCTCTCTACGGTGCCGTTATCACTATCACCAGATATTAATTTGCTATTATGATAATTTTTTGTTTTCATTATTTAGTATTGTTAAGAATGAAAAAGCTATAAGTTTTATGTTGATTAAAAAGCTCAAATGGAGTTTCTCATTCCTACAGTTAACAGAGTCATCTTGCTTAACTTGGAGATTGGACTGTATATATCTACCTAACCCCTCCATCACTAGCAGGATGCAACACCAAGTCAATTTTCAAACAGAGTACAGCTAGTTTGATTTCAGAATTTTTCTTCCTGACAAGTTGACGTATGGAATTGGTGACCTGGGTTCAAATCTTGGACCCGGCAGTTTGCTTTCTCTTTCCGCTATGAGACATTGGAAAGAGATAAATCCAAATGCTTTCCTTCACCAATGGGCATGAATATAAGCATGAATGGGTATTTTAGCCAAGGTAAGGCAACCAATCTAGGAGAAGGAAAACTAAATAAAACCCAGTTATACTGCGCTTAAAGATGCCGTATACTTCTTGTCGTGGATGGGCTGGGTAAAGACATACACCAGTAAGATGCGTTTGTGGAGTAATGGTTTCCGTTGTAGGAAATGGACACGGCAACAAGCGTTCAAATCCTGGACGAGATTGTTTCATTTTGCGTAGTGCTGATACTGTTAGGAAAAGTATGAATCCAACTAATTTCCGTCCAGTTATATATATATATATATATATATATATATAGTGGGTTAGACTGAGCTGTTTTAACTTGTTATGACATCCAGTCTAGGAGAAATAAACTTCTGAATTGAACCTTGTTAAACTTGACTTAAAATTGAGCTTGTGTCGTGTCCTGGTCATGTGGAGAGATTGGATAAATATGTACACTAGTAGTGTTCTAGGGCTTATAAGCTCAGATTGTTCGTCTATAGATTCAAATCTGAAGCGGGAGGAGAAAAAATGGATTCATGTCATTCCCATGAGGCATTCGTGCAAAGGGAAAAGCAAAAGCCTCGACCGGGATTTGAACCCGCCTCACTGAGTTAATTTTCAACGTTCGAAACTTTTACGTTAAGCGTGTCTCCCAGACATGAAAGCGTTTTACTTTTCTCATTATTTTTCTTTTCTCTCTCTCTCTCTCTCTCTCTCTCGCTCTCTCTCTCTCTCACACACACACACACACACACAATGTACATATAGACAAATATATGTCTTTTCTCTCCAGCTATTTTTCTTTTCTTTCTCCCTTCCCCCTCCCTCTTTCTCTTTATATATATATATATATATATATATGTAATTATTTTATATAAAAATCACTTTTTTTCAGGTCGTGATGACCATCATCAGATGTATGAAAGAATATTTCTTTATTTTGGGTGTTTTTTTATAACTTCCAGCGAGAATGGGATTTGAAACAATTTTTTTAAATTATTTTATTAAAAAAATTCTTTAATTAAAATAATTTTCTTATATATTTTTTACTCATATCTTTAATCAAGAAAAAAAATTTTACGGTGGAGATATTATACCAATTTTTTTTTTTCTTATTCATAGAATATTTATACATTCCTTTAAAAACCAAAAACCCTGTTAACCCTAATTTGAATAATTTAAAAAAACCTAATTACGGAAAAATCAATTTGTGGCATGCGGCTTATTTAAAATTATGGATAAAATATGCATTCATACTTCCGTTGAAACAATTATGTATTATAAATATTAATTAAAATAATTCGTGTTATCAGGAAATAATAATTCAATGCTGATATTAATTTACAAAAGTCTATTTCTGATTATCAAAATTATCGTAAAAATTCTAGTTATTTATATTAGGAAGAAATTAACGCATCAAATATCAAGTTAAACGTAATAAGCAAAGAATTAATATGTAATAGATATTTTATTAATATAACAAATAATGCCCAACTTATAATATAAATAAATTAAAAATTAGTTTCTTAAATTTATGGTTACAAATAGAAAAAAAAACGTTATAATAAAAACGGTGTAATGCAGCGACAGTTCTTTCTTGTTTAAGGTTATATTAATCTCTTTACCAATTATATATTTTTATTTTTTTATTTTATTATCCCTTTTTATAAACATATTTATACTTTATCTTTTAAATTAATTTGTACTTTACTAGAAAATTCTATTTTAGATTATTTATTATTTAATCAATTTCTTAAAAAATTATGGATCAATTTTCCAATATATAGAATTAAAAATATATAAATCACCAAATTAATCTTAGTGAAATCAATTTAATATTATTAATTATACTAAGAATTTATTTCTCTGTCTACATGCTGATATCATTTCTGTTCTGGTATTTAGTAAATTTCCTTTTGAATAATATTTTAATATACATATTTTCTCTTCTAAGAATAACTTACTCTTACCATGTCAACTTTTTGTCATGGAGGATCTTTTGATTATTTTCCAATTTATAATTGTGGTTAGTCCTAGTTCTATCAGACCCCAGTAATACCTAAATAGGACAGTTTGATTTTTTAATGTTGGTTTTCTAAATGATTGTAGGTGGTTGTAATATCTAAATTTCCAGTTTAAGCATGTCATACCTATGTATGCCTTATCATTAGTATCATTTTCTTTAGTTGAAATGTTAGCTTGATATACAATATTATCAATATTATTATTATTATTTTCTAGTGGATATTTAGTTTTTATTTTACAATTACATGAATTGTTATAGCTGTTTTTCCAGTCCAACTTATTTATTAATTTCTTGTTGTGATAGTCAGTTATTTTAGATATATTCTTAGCACAAGAATAATTAATTTTTACATTATTCTTATTATTTTTCTAAGGGGTAATCATCTTTGAAATGTTTGTTTATTAAACCTAGAAAATATTTCCCTATATTGATGTTAGAGAGTTTGCAAAAGGAAGGTTACACCAGATAATATTTATACGTCTATTTTTATTAATATTTTTGCTTATTTCATTATCGTTATTTATATTATTATTAGTTCCATTGTTTCCTAAATTATTGTCCCTTTTTTTCTGATGATTATTGACTTCTAAATACTTAAGTTCATTTTTATAACTATTGTTATGTAAAGCTTCATTGTAAAATTCCTTATGATTATTAAATATGTGTTCAGAAGATGATAATCTTTTTATTCTAATATTAATCGCATTTGGATTTTGTTTAACTATGGATGCAGTGTGGGGTTAGAACTACCATTAATGTATGTTGCTATAGCATTAGTCTTACTAAATGGTTTATAAGAATTGTCATTTAAATTGAGAATTACATCTAAAAAATTAGCAATTTTCAAGTTAGAACTAATTTCTATCTTTAACCCCATATACTTAAAGGCTCTAATGACTTTCTTTTGTATTTTTGATGTTAGGGGTCCATTACTATTAGGAATAGAAATTAACCCATCATCTCAATACATTCCAACGTTATTCAGATTTAGAATTCGACCTACTGTATCCAAAATGTATATTCCTACGAAGTCTTCAATTTAGGCGAAGTCAAATGACCCTATTGTAAAGTCAAAATTATCAATCGTTGTCTTTTCCCAAGTAATGTTATTGTAAAATAAAACAGATTTTCTACATGATAATATAATATCTAATTCTTCCTGAGTTATATCTGTATAATTTCTAGCTAATCTGATTCTTTGTAATAACAATTCTTTAATTATGGATGGGTAAAAATCTATAATATCAAATTGTATAAAGATAGTTTTACTCTTATGTTTTATATTCTTAAACCATTCAATAGTATCAAATGAGTTCTTCCATAGAATATTTGTCGAATTATTCAAGATTTTAGAGTCAATATTTTGTATTATATTTTTTTATATCAATCTTGGCTCAGTTTTTATTGGGTTAATTATTCTTGCCTGTTTATTATTTTTTAAGTTTTGTTTATGATCCTTAAACATAACCCTAACCCATGCATTTTTCTGTTTAGTTTACCTAATTTATTTGTGAAATTATATGAATATTTATTAATTTGATCGACAATGTTATTTTGGTCTGATTTATATTTCTTTGTTATCTTATGTAATATTTCCTTATATTGTGGTGGATTAATTTTATATTGGTTTCTGGATTTGTCAGCTTTGATCCACATCTGATTTGAATTGTTAATGTCAATCTCAAATTTTTAAAGTTTTTTTTTTTAAATTCATCATTAATAGATCTAAATTTGATTTTTTTTTTAACCAGTTTAAATTGGTCTTCTTCAAATTTTTCAAACATTTAGTTGCATGGTGGGATATTCAGTGATTTAAATTTAAAATATTTCTCTCTCTCTCTCTCTCTCTCTCTCTCTCTGTATATATATATATATATATATATATATATATATATATATATATATACTTATATATCTTCTTTGTCCTTTCTCTCCTTTTCTATGTGCCCCCCTTCTCTCTCTCTTTCTTTCTTTCTCTCTCTCTCTCTCTCTCTCTCTCTTTGTATATATATATATATATATATTGACTTTTCACTCCATCTAATTCTCTTGCTCATTACCACTATCTATCTTGCCCAGTCGGCTGGGGGCTGTAGAATACACCGACTGCTTCTCTGGAGAGGGGTAAGACCACCTGTACAAAGTCTCCTGGATATGACTCTAAACAATCAGATGGAGAGATTTCGGGGATGCTGGAGCTTTGGGGAATGCAGAGCACCTCTTCATTGCCATTGCTCCCAGCTCCAATCTAGCCCGGAATGGTAGCACCTGATAGGGCCCAATCTATGGATTAAATAGAAGAAGTAACTGCATACTTATACTAAATTTAATGGTTTGAATTAGAACTGTTTAACTAAACTGAATAGCTTGAAAGAGAAATGTTTTTGACAATTAAACTCTACTTACATTTAAACAGCGTGCTTATGCTAAACAGAATTGTTTTAGAGGGAGCTGGTTTTGACATTGAAACTCTACATACACTATATAGAATTGTTTAATATAGAACTGTTTTGACATTTAACTGTGCGTAAACAAAACCTGTACTTATACTAAACTGAATTAGCTGAAATAGAAATGTTTTTGACAATTAAACAGTGTACTCATGCTAAACTGAATTGTTTGTAATTGAGCTGACTATTTCCATAAAAATGGATTTGGCGTTAAATAACCCACAAAGGTTGATATGCCATAAAACCCAACCAACCAACAACCACTATCTATCTATCTATCGAACTATTTTTAGGCAACGCGAAAAGAAACAGTTTTTAGACAACACAAGCCATACAAAAAGACCAGTTTAAGTAACATATTTAACGTAAATAACAATATAAACCTCAAAATAATCTATTAGTAAACAAATTAAACACAAATCAAATTTATTTACTAAAACTTGGTCTAAAATTGTGTCCCACCCCAAAAAGCAATATTGGAGAATTTAAGAGAGAACTGAAAGAATTTGAAAGAAATGTAGATTGAGAGAAAAATTTAATAATAAAAAGGTACTAATGAGTTTCTAATAGAAAAATAAGTCCAAATTCTGCCTGGACAAAAATAACAATCGTGAATTAAGCACATTCTCCGAAAATCTTAGGAATATTGACATAAAAGTAAAAAATAAGCAAAACAATCTCCCACCTAAACAAAGACAAGCCTTAAAAAATATACTGGAAGAACAAAAGCATAATTATAAAAGAAACATACAAGGGAATCGATCTAAACCTTTTAAGTAAAACATATTTGTTGTGGTCCCGGAAAGGGTCACTAATGAAAACGCAAACACGGATATTAGATAACAGATTATATTACACAAGAGTTACATAGAAAAAGTAAAAAGTCTCGTACTGTTCGGATAACACCGATATTGATCTGCGGTATTTGATGCACGCCCCACCTTACGGGCATGTATGGAACAAGGCCTTTTTTTGGGTGGGACCGGGCGCAGGGCCGTAGCCCACACGCGCCCGAAGTTTGCCAAAAATGCCCTCGGCCCCGTCGGCATTCCCCTTGTTAGGGGCGCCTCAGGCGCCGGGCAATGAACCCAACCCCCCTCGAAAGGGGGTAAAAGCCTGGGGGGAAGGTCCCCTGAGGCCGAAGGAAATCTCCAGGTACCGAGACACACTCGGCCAGATCCGTTGCCGCAGATATCACGGCCGGCCGAAGTGCTACCCGACACCTGGAGAGGTGTCAGACCGATAGTGATCTGCGGTATTTGATGCACGCCCCACCTTACGGGCATGTATGGCACAAGGCCTTTTTTTAGGTGGGACCGGGCGCAGGGCCGTAGCCCACACGCGCCCGGAGTTTGTCAAAAATACCCTCGGCCCCTTCGGCATTCCCCTTGTTAGGGGCGCCTCAGGCGCCGGGCAATGAACCCAACCCTCCCGAAGGAGGTAAAAGCCTGGGGGGAAGGCCCCCTGAGGCCGAAGGAAATCTCCAGGTACCGAGACACACTCGGCCAGATCCGTTGCCGCAGATATCACGGCCGGCCGAAGTGCTACCCGACACCTGGAGAGGTGTCAGACCGATAGTGATCTGCCTCTCTGACATCGAAATCTCTCAGTACTAATAACGGTGCGAAGAGTCCATTATGGTAAGATGGGTAAGGCTCCCACAACAATATCACAGAACAAAAATCCAAGAAATACGAACTGTTGAAACTCATCATAAAGTAATTAATACAAACAAAAACAATATCATATCAAAAATTACAAAATTCTGCAAAACACACAATATAGCATTAACAAAAAGAAAAGAATACTTAACTAATTCTCCAAAACGAGCAAATTTTACAGATTACCAACAATTTACAAGTCAGAGGAAATTGAAATACAAAAATCCGAATACATTGAAATTCCAAAATGTAGTAACCTCAAATTTAGACCCACGAATATACTCAGAAAACTAATTGATATTCAACTATAGCCATTTCCTGATAAGATAAAAATCTACATTGGAGAAAACATCCACTTTTTAAACTTCATGCCACAAAAAATGATCCCAACACACTCATTGTTATATTTGACGCCACAACCCTATACAGAAACATCTCACATGAATTTGGAAAATAGGCCATCTCATTTTGGATAGAAAAAATACCCAGAAATATAACACTCGAGGTTTTACAAAAAAATTTCTCCGATGATATAGAACTAATCCTAAATAAGCTCTCTTTCAAATTCGACAACATAAATTACACCCAAACTCTAGGAACAGCGATGGAGACTACAATAGCCCCAATGTACGACACCCTAACCTTAGCATACATTGAGGATTAATTCATTGGTAAAAATACAACAATATATAAACAGAATTCATTAGATCATGGAAAATACACTTATATAATTGTTTCATATTTTGGAAATGGCCATGAAGCAACATAAATGATTTGCATAACTTACTCCAAAATCTTTACTCCTAAAATAAAATTCACGGTGGAACAGAGCTTTAAAGAACAACCATTTTTAGAACTCCTCATTAAAAACTGAAATGGCCAAATTATTGCAGACATTTCCTATAAATCTACAGGCTCTCAACAATCCCCACCTTTCAAAAATCTTCACCCCAAAAACTGCATAAAATTCAGCCCTTACTCTCTAGTGCACAGAATATTCACCATAGTCACGAATAAAAACCTAGGAAAACTCTCCTTGAGGAATTACGCGTAACCCGCTACCAGAGAGGAAATCAGGCAACACTAATAAATGAGGGATTCGAATTAACAGAAAAATACCATTAAAATAACTATGGACCCCTGAAAATATAGCAACGAAGAACCTTTTGCATACGTCTAAACATATAAAAAGAAAAACCTACAACTATTTCTCTCTTTCCCTTTCTCTCTGTCTCTGTCTCTCTCCATCTGTCTCTCTCTCTCTCTTTCACTCTCTTTCTCTCTATATTTATACATATAATTCATTTCTCACTTTCCCTACGTCTCTCCTCCCTCTCACTTTCTTTCTTTCTCTCTCTCTCTATATATATATATATAATTTCTCTCTTTCCCTTTCTCTCTTTCTCTCTTTCTCTATCTCTCTATCTCTTCCTCTCTATATTTATGCATATATCTCATTCCTCACTTTCCCTACGTCTCTCCTCTCTTTCTTTCTCTCTTTCTTTCTCTGTATATATATATATATATATATCACTCTCTCTCTCTCTCTCTCTCTCTCTCTCTCTCTCTCTCTCTCCGTGATTTCTACCGTTCAGCTACCAACTTCTGTCACACGATTTTCTTCAAATTCTGACCTTTCTTATTCTCAATACCAGATTTAACACTCTCAATCTATTCATCGATCTCATAATAACGTGATCCATGGATTTGTATTTGCTGGTTTGTTGTTGTTTTTTGCCTAAGTTATCGCAAGCGAAGTTCTTCTGTAGACCCCCCACACACACCCTCATCTCTAAAAACGACCTCTCCCAAGAAACTTGATTGAAGCGCTTTCTAATTGGTGAGGTTTGCTTGGCAATAGATCACTTTGTATTCAGTCCGAATGTCTTTAGCTCTTCTTGCAGCATTGCTTCTGATGCCTTAGTGGCACAAGTCACGTGATTTGCTGACCAGAACAAAAATGAGAATGAAGGAGAAAGAAGTTGGCTGGTTGGTTGGTTGGTTTTGTGGTATATCACACCTTATTGGTCATTTATTACCAAATAGTGTTCATATATAAGTATTATTTGTAAATTAATAGTTTCTAGGTGATATTTTTAACAAGCCAAAGTTCATTGGTTGGCACATAGTTAAATGGTTTCTACTATTCCTTCTAAATATAAATAATTATATTCAATATTATCGGCTCACTGGTCTAGTGGGTAGAGTGTTCGCCAATGGTCCGGGAAACCTGGGTTCAATCCCGGGTAGCGTCATACCAAATACTTTAAAAATGGTACTTGATACCTACTTGCTTAACTCTCAGCAATGTAAGGTACGTATCAAGGGTAAAGTGGAGCAATCCAGGGAAGGGAGTAACGCCCTTCCCTACACATCGGTGTAGTAGCTATTGAAAAGGGAGCCTTCTGGTCACTCTCGACTACGGTCACCAACTTTACTTTATATTTAATATCAATCCTTTGTTTACACTCAGTCAAACGGTTTCAAAATTTCAAATATTGCTAATCAATATAAACAAGTCAACATCAGATACTTGTTTGGACTTAATTAAATGATTAAACAGTTCTATTTGACTCATCGATAGGACCTGAATTGGTGCTACCACTCAGGGTCTTAGAGAACCTGATAATAATGACTATAAAGGAATACTTCATATTGTCCAAATTTTCAGAGATGCAGTCGGCGTATTCTACAGTCCGACCATCTGGGCTTGGAGAGAGAGAGAGAGAGAGAGAGAGAGAGAGAGAGAGAGAGAAAACAATGTGAATATCGAATTGAGTATGTACTTTGCGTGTAAATTGAAGTTGAATATGAACAAAAAGAGAGAGGCGACTAAAAGACACCCGAGAAATAGGAAGTAGCTCTTTTTTAAGAACAAGTCTGGTGGTTAAGGAAACTTAGTCGAAATTCAGGAAAAATAAAATGAAACCTACAGAAATTTATTGAAGTATATATATATAGCTTAGAAAGGTGCAAACGATTGAATAAAAACACTGATCTACAAATTAGTAAATTTTATTTCTTTAAACTGAATGAAAAGTTTGTTGAAAAACAAAAGTTACCAATCTTTTCTTGCGAGAAATGATAACGTAAGTCAGAGCGAAGATATTTGCAAATATTTACGTCATAAGAAAAAAGAGATAATACTTTCATTGTTATGGTCTGAGATTGAGTTGATAAATTTTGTGTGTGCAATATAATTTGTATGAGAGTGTAACTATGATGAGAGAAAATATATCAATGCTTTAAAAGTTGTTATGTAGGTAGGCAGAAAGTTCATATTTACAAAAGAAACCATCTATTCGCTTCCTAGTTGGATTTAGGCAGGTTCAAGATTAGATAAAAGTATTAATGATTTATCTGTAATTCTAAATAGTTCAAAAATGTATTTTTAGACAATCTCGAAAGTTGCTCTACCGTTGTCGAGGGCGACCCGAATGCTCTCTTTTCAATAGCTACAATACCAGTGTATAGGGAAGGGCACTATTCCTTTCCCTGGATTGTTCCGCTTACCCTTGATCCGTACCTTATACATATTTACCAACCCCTCCGTTCGGGTAGGATGTGACACAAGGTCAATTTTTAAGCGGAGTTTAACAGGTTCGAATTAGGAGTTTTCCTTCTCCTAGACTAGTTGCCTCACCAAGGCAGAAGAACCCATTCTGCCCTACTATTTACCCATAGCTGAAGGGAGAATAATTGGATTCATACCTTTCCCAAGGGTATTAGTGCTATGTGAAATGCAATCAGTCTCGTCCAGGATTTGAACTCGTGTCGCCGTGTCCATTGATCCGTACCTTATAATGATGAGTGTTAAGCAAAGACGCATCAACTACCATTTTTTTTTTTAAGTCTTTGGTAAGATTCGACCTGTCAATATATCTACTTACGTGTCATGATCTCTATATATAATTATATTATTTAAAGGAATCGACTAACAAAGTGACTATAAACATAATGAAACCTGAAATTTAGTGAAAAAATAATGCACACACACACACACACACACACACAACTCATTGATCTAGTGGATAGAGTGTTCGCCAATGGTCTGGGAGACCTGGGTTCAATCCCAGGTCGCGTCATACCTAAGACTTCAAAAATGGTACTTAATACCGCCTAGCTTAACACTCAGTAATATAAGGTACGTATCAAGGGTAAAGTGGAGCAATCCAGGGAAAGGAGTAGTGTCCTCCCCTACACCTTTGTGTAGTAGCTATTAAAAAGGAAGCCCTCTGGTCACCCTCGACTACGGTTGCCAACTTTACTTACTTATATATATATATATATATATATATATATATATAATAGAATAAAGCATAGTTAAATTACTCTCGATGACAAAAAATATTCATTTACCGAGTGCACCTCTGCAGAGGGGTAAGAACCCTTTCTCCACCGAGGCTACCAGTTGGCTGTGGGTGGTGACCCGTAATGTTTGAGGACAGGATCCTGGTGGCTTAGCAGCTCATGACTTGGCAACCAAATCAATCACGTGACCTGCAACACACTACTTTGGCCGTTACTAAGATTGACAGGCGATCAGAGGGGCACGATTCCATTAATCGCGTGGTAATGTCGAGCATTAGCACCGTTGTTTTTCACGAAGTTATTCTTCAAATTGCTCTTCTGTCAAAAAAACACTCAACCCTGTTAAAGTCCAAGAAATCAGTAGCTGGGGGTTAGTCGCCTTGAAAAAAGCAAATGTCCTGAGTAGGACAATACAGTGCATCTGATGATGAGACTCCACTCATGGTGTTTAGAGAATGTGGAGTACCCTTTCATTATTATTACTCAAAGATCCACTCTGATTTGATGTGGTAGTACTTGTTTGTGTCTTATCTTGGGGTCAAATAGTTCAGTTAAATCGTTTACAAAGGATTATTATGATTATTTATTTGAAACCATACAGCCGTATTGAAATTGTTCTCACAACATAGGAATTCTTGGTAAATAGAATTACAAAGGTTGAATAACAATTTTTGAAAACTTTTAACTATGTGGAAAGAAATTAAAGATATTAAATAAAATTATTCGTGTTAGATAGAAATACTCGAAACCATTTAACTGTGCACAAACAAATGATTAACATAAATAGAACTATCGCTGTTAGATAGCAATACTTGAATCCATTTCAGTTTGTGGAAAAGATGTGTTCTAATTCGTTCAAGAATAATGTCATCTCAACAATATTCGTTTACAAATCATGTATATATATATATATATATATATATATATATATATATATATAAATATATATGAAGGATTTTGGCAATAATAAACCCAGAAGAATTGATTTGCCAGAAACCACGAACCAAACCTCTCACTACTTCTCAATCAATCTCTCTCTCTCTCTCTCTCTCTCTCTCTCTCTATGTATCACACACACACACACACACACACAGAAAGTCAAAATATAATGAAACCTATATATATATATATATATATATATATACATATATATATGAAAATTTTAAAGTACCTTACCTGTTAATTGATTCCGTGAAACAGTGAGTTATTTTATCTATCACTAAATTTCATTATTATGATATTAGCGTTACAATTTCCCTAACAGTTATTCTTGTTGGAAATGATATCGCTGACCCAAGTTCGAATCCTGCACAAACTTTTTTGCATTTCACTTTGCACTAGTCCCTTAGGAAAGACATGGATTCCTTTTTTTTCTCACCTTAGCTATCGGCAAGTTGTATGGAAAATTGTGTTCTTTGGTTTTGGTTAGGCAACCCACTTTTACTCCGCTTAGAAATTGACCAGCCCCTAGCGAAAGGGTTAGATAAATTCATACATCAAGATACCTCATTACGATAGCACATCGTGTCCTTCTCAGTTTAATCCTCATTGGGGGTCATGTTATTGCGAGCTTCAGATATTTTCTTCAACATCATCATCATAAAGTCGCGCTGACAGTACGGATTTTTTCTGACTCACTCTTTTTCCCCATCCATCCATCCCTCTTAACTATCGTACCAGGTAGGTCCTCCAAACTACATCCAGTGCCCCATGGAACTGGTGTAAATAAGATGTTGCTGGTCAACCAACACTGGCACGTCCACAGAAGAACGTCACTCATGAGTTCGTTCTTGATTCTGCATGTTTTGTTTGTTTTATTTGGATGCCTTTCGGGATGGGTCGTTTAGTTTTGCACAAGTGAGAAACAATAATCTATGCATGAGGGAAGAGGGAAACAGTGTGTCACAGATTCTTTGGAAAGCTTGTTTTCTTAGGAAATTGTTACGAAGACCCAAGTTCAAATCATCGGCGATGCTGTGTACGTTTCATTTCCTGTTAATGTCCTTGAGAAAGGCATTAAGCTATCTTTTCTTTCTCTTCCTGTCATTCATAAATAGTGGGACAGATTGGACATTTTAGTCTTGGTAATTTAACCAAACAAGAAGGAAAATTGTGAAGTTCTCGTTCGACGCTGACAGGATGCGAAACAAGGCCATTTTTTAGCGGAGTGCAACTGATTTGAATTCATTTTTTTTCAATCACAAACAGCCTGGTCAAGAATTTGAATTCGAGCACCTGATTCCATTTGGGAGAAGGAGAAGAGAATTAGGAGTAGAGGACATGCATTCAATTTTCTTTTCACAAACGAGGGGAGAGCCCAGCGGTGTGAATGCAAAGTTTTCTTTCTTCTAGATCGGTTGCCATACCAACATTAAGGAAACCAGTCTGCCTTACTATTAAGGATATCAGTGCTCTGTGAAATGCAAATAGCCTTGTCCAGAAATAGATCGCAGGTCACTGTGCCTATTTTCTACGAGGCGAAGAGTTACCCAGTAATCACCACCAACAACAATTACCGTAACGACACACACGACCCCATATTAGATATACATATATACGTACATACATACACACATTCTTCTCTCTATACACCATTCCTTCTTTCTGATCTATCTATCTATCTATCTATCTGTTATTAATTACAATCGAGTACGAGCACGCGTTACCTAGGTGTCTAATCTCTTAGTTTCTGTTTGGCTTAATGCATATAGGTCAATCTCTTCGATTCAGCTCTTGACTATTAACTAAAAATTGAAATGATTTTACCTTACGGCTTTTTATTCAATGAAGCCTTAAATTTAAATTACGGATTCTTAAAAATATAAATAATTACAGCTTAAAAATTGGCGTTGTAGTGATAATTCTCCCTTGTTGAAGATATATATATATATATAGAGAGAGAGAGAGAGAGAGAAACAGAGAAAGAGAGAGGGGAGAGGGACACATAAATCAGTCGATTTTGAGATTGATATTCTAATAATTCTGCATGTATATAAATATCTATCTATCTATCTCTCTTTCTCTCTCTCTCTCTATATATATATATCATAACGCCACATTTAAAATCGACCGGTTCATGTCATTCTATCTCTTTCTCTCTCTCTCTCTCTCTCTCTCTCTGTATGTATATATGTATATATGTGTGTGTGTGTGTACAAAGAGTCAGGAGAAGATTTAAAGGGAGAAAAAGAGAAAGAAATTTAAGGGAAGAGAGAGAAGGAAAGATAGAAGAGAGAGGGGGGCGAGAGACATAAATGAGGTGGTTTTAAGGTTAGCATCGTATTATTCCCATCCCTTTTATGGTTAGAGTGTTTGCCAATGGTCTGGAAGACTGAGATTGAATCCCAGGTCGAGTCATACCAAAGACTCAAAAAATGGTACTTGATGCCTCTTTGCTTAACACTCATATTTGTTTAACACTCATCATAAAGTTTAGCAACCCAGCGAAAAGAGTAACACCCTCCCCTATGCCTCAATGTAGTAGCTATTGAAAAGGTAGCCTTTGGGTCGCACTAGACTTGCGTCGGCCCACACATGTATATATATATATATATATATATATTTCATTAAGAAAAAAACAACGAAACCAATCACAAAGGATTATAAATTTATTTCAATCCTGTTACGCATTTTTGAAATTTTCAAAAACACGAAAAAAAATTAACAGGACTTCATCAGATCAATTAGATAAAAAATTTTTTTAAGGAAGAAAATAGTTAAAAGATTTTGAGATTCTATATCCGTTGGTGACGTTCCTTATTGCTCAAACATACATATATATATATATATATATATATATATATATATATATGTATGTTTGAGCAATAAGGAACGTCACCAACGGATATAGAATCTCAAAATCTTTTAACTATTTTCTTCCTTAAAAAAATTCAATATAAATCAGAATATACAACATTATATATTAAGTAATACAATAATGGTTTAATGTAAAAACCCGAAGCATTCAACGTTGGCGATTTGTTCAATTATGAATAAATTCACCCTCTACATACTTTGCTTTTCATACACACATACACACTCATTCACTTCCATGCACGGCAGACTGGCAACCAAAATGAATAAAAATCAACAAGGAGCAGAGATACTGGAATGGATGACCAAAGAAAGAGTACTTTCATCCAGAAAGACCCCCAAAAGGAACCATCTCGAACAACTATAGACCCATAACGGGCCACCGATCATGAGGAAAATACTAACGACACACAGATTTACTATTCATTGATAAGCCGCAGACTGTTCCCCGAGGAAAGAAAGGGTGCTGTAAGGGATCTAGAAGGACGGGAGAACTACAATATATTAATCAACGCATTTTCAACGAGAGTAAACCATGGAACCTGGAGATTGGAATTGACAGCTGAAGCTAAAAACCTAGCTGAGTTTTAAATCCAGGGAGGTATACTCCTGAGAGATGCACTATCACGATTTCTGTGTTTTAGCGATGATACCACTCAATCACATACTCAGGAAATGCGCTGGTGGATACAAACTTACTTAATCGCAAGAAAAGATCAATCACTTAATGTATATGGACGACATCAAACTATTTGCCAAAAGCGAAAAAGGATTGGAAACTCTTGTACAGGCAGTGAGACTATACAGTTAAGACATAGGGATAGAATGAGCTATGCTAATAATGAAAAGCGGGAAATGACAAATGACGGAAGGAATCGAACTAGCAAATCAAGAAAAAATAAGAACTCTCAGAGAAAAGGAAACTTACAAATACTTGGGAATATTGGAATCGGACATCAACAAACAAGTTAAAATGAAAGGAAAATAAAAAAAAACGAATATCTTCGGAGAACAGAAACACTACTCAAAACCAAACTTTATAGCAGGAACTTCATAAAAAGAATAAACACCTGAGCTGTCCCCTCGTAAGATATTCGGGACCATTCTTTAAGTGAACAAGAAAACTAATGACGATGTATAAGGCCTTACATCCCAGAGATGACGTTGACAGACAATATGTGTGAAGAAAAGAAGTAGAAAGAGGGCTTACCTGCAACAATACAACAACTTGAAGACTACATAAAAAGGCGGGGAAGAAGATGGATAAAAGCCACCAGAATCATTACAGACAACTTGAGGATGAACATAACAAAAATAACTACAAATAGTGGGAAGAAAAACAGCTGTATGGATATTTCAAACGATAAACAAGCGAAATTTCACACGAGAAAACTTAGACGTGGAAAAGAAAGGGAAATCATAAGAGAGAAACTGGGTCTCTTCTAATTGCAGCACAAAACAACGCCATGAGGACCAATTATATCAAAACGAGAGTAGATAAAACACAAAAAACAGCAGATTTGAATCATGTATTGATAGAGACGAAACGATTTATCACATAATTAGTGAATGCAGCAAATTTGCACAGAAAGATGACATGACTGGGTGGGTAAGGTAATCTACAAGGAATTGTGCAAGAAATTAAAATTTAACCATACCAACAAATGTTATATGCACAACTCAGAAGCTGTCCGGGAGAATGAGATGATCAAACTCCTTGGGGATTTTGATATACAAACGGATCACATAATCTCGACAAGACGACTAGACATCATAATAGTCAACAAGAAAAAGAGAACTTGCTGATTTGTAGACTTTGCTGTCCCAGTAAACCATAGAGTGAAATTGAAAGAAAGTGAAAAGAGGGATAAGAACCTCGAGCTTGCTAAGGAATTGAAAAAACTGTGGAACATGAAAGTGACGGTGATATCAATTGTAATTAGTGTTATATACCGTAATGCAAATATACGAATACATATAAAAATATATGCGGGAACATAAACAACTGTAATGACGAAATCAATAACGAACGAATACACTTCTTTATAAAAATATAAATCTCTCACACTTTATTTTTGAAAGGGTGATATTTGTTGTGTGTGAGAGATGACTCGGAGACAGTGGACGGACTGCTATATTGACCCAAATTCTTCCTCGACCATAGCAGCACTTCTTTCGCATCTTGGCTTGGGTTGCTCAACCGTGGGTCACTGAGGGCCCAAAGCCCTCTGTCTGGAGCTGGTTCTCAATTTGGCATCCTGTCTCCAATTGACTCGAAGCGTCTGGGCACCTGGTTATATTATTGTCTAACTACCACCTGCTTCCACTGTTCTTCCGCTTATTTACACAGGTGCATCTCTTGATTGACGGCTCTGTCGAAGGTCAATATATAACATTAATGCTCTTCGTACAATCACCAACGGCCTGGAGGATATGGAAATAAAAGGGCTAGTAGGGACCATCCAAACAATGACGTTCTTAAGATTGGTCAGAATAGCAAGAAGAGTCCTTGAGACTTGAGGAAACTTGCTGTCACTTCAACTCCAGTGAAGAACCGTCAGTTAACGTTGGTGTGAAACACTCTTAAAATAGTAAAATGATAATTATAATAATTCCACCTGTTTATCCATATATCATAAGAAAGAAACAGAATAAAGAAAACATTCGAATAATGATAATAACAATACAACTGCTAACTATATATATATCAATATATATATATATAGAGAGAGAGAGGAGGGAGAAGAGAGAGTTCGTTTAAGGTGGAAGAGAGAGAAAAAGAAGGAGAATTGTAATAAGACCACCAATATATATATATATATATATATATATATATCGGTAGTTCCGCCTTGAGCTACCGAAACTGTGTTATCACCCCTGGATGGCGGCTGATGAGGATATGGTATAGCACGTGCTTTCACACGTTGTATGATGAAAAAAAAATATGTAAGTAAAGTTGGCGACCGTAGTCGAGGACGACCAGAAGGCTCCCTTTTCAATAGCTACTACACCGAGGTGTAGGGGAGGGCTCTACTCCTTTCCCTGGATTGCTGCACTTTACCCTCGATACCTACGGTATATTGCTGAGTTTTAGCAAGCAGGTATCAAGTACCATTTTTAAAGTCTTTGGTATGACTCTCCCGGAACATTGAAGCATGTTTGATTAAATAATAAAGACACATTTTTCTATAAAGTTTTATTAAGATCCGTTTAAGTTTCCTGACAAGTGTTTTGGTTTTAGTTTGGAAAATGTGTATGAATTTACCGAAATTGTGCCGAGCGCTTTCGCGCCTTTCATCGGCCATTATCAGAGATTGTTTGCATGTGTAAGGACTGTTTTTTTTAAGTGTTAGGTTTTTCATAACATTTCAAAAAATAAGTAAGCGTCTAGTTAGATAAAACTGGAATACTGATGACATCGAGTGAATTTAAAACAGAAAAGCTATCAACGGATATAGAATATTATCAATAGAAATAGAATATCAATAAAAAAAAATGACTAAAGTCATTTCAAAACATTGTCGCTATTTTTAAAGTTAACTGAATTAATTCTAAGTTTTTTTTTAAATTTTATATGCAGGGCTTCTTGAATTTGTAGTCGTGGTTCATTAATTTCGAAAGACATGTAGGGAATTCATTAGATTTTAATGCCTCAGCTGAAATGTGTCTGATTTTAACCTTAAATGAGTAACCCCACCCTGCTTGCTGATCAATAATGAGCTCTAACAACTTGTTCATAAATGAAAGTACCTTCAAACTATTTGTTTGCAAATTATATATATATATATATATATATATATATAGAGAGAGAGAGAGAGAGAGAGGTGGATTTGGCATTAGATTCACCACACAGATTGATACGCCTTAAAACACTTACTAACCAACTAACCAGCCAAAATGGACCAACATGTTCGACCTGCATTTTTTTTTCGAGGGAAAATATCGCTCAAGGAAATTAATATTTATTTCTTTGAAAGTTTTGTGCGATGAGCAAAAGTAAAAAAACATTGGTAAAAAAAATGGCATGTACTGAAGAAACGGAAATATTTGTGAAAGATATTTGTCACTTAACAAAAAACTCCAAGGTTGATAAATGTCCATTGAAGGACATGTTTATCTTTCTACCCACAAAAAAAAACCGCTGGAAACCAGGAAAATATATTTTACCAAGAGAAGTGAGTGAAAATATCTGGAGAAAGAGAAAGATTTAGAGACGTCCCAATCTAAGTGAATAAAGAATGAAAAAAATTAAAAGGGTCAAGAGTTTTTACCTGAATTTTTCCCCGATACAAAGTCACTATTACAAATTCGGATTCACCTATTTTTCTCTCAGAAAAACCGCCAAAATTTTGTACACAGAAATATTAACTTTCAGATATTTTTTTCTTTACATATTTTCTTCGGCAAATTTCTTTTGTAAAAACATTTGAGTTTGTATAAATTTGAATACCTTTTTCCATTTCGCTGTGATTTATCTAACAAGATGATCTACGGGTCCTGTTTCTGAAATGAAGGGATTCTCGTAGTGCAGCGGCTAACGTGCTAACTGCAACATCATAATAAGTAAGTTCAAATTCCCATCGCGCTATTACGTTCACTTTCGAAATAAAACCCTTGGGAAAGGCATGAAACCGCTTATCTCTGCAGCTATGGGTTGAATAGTATCTCTACTGCTCTTCTAAAAGTATGGTTTTGACATTAGATAGCCCCAAAAGGTTGATAGGAAGTTAAAAACAGAAACCAAACAAAATATGTCTCCGAGTAACTACACGTTTCAATATGTCTATCTTATATATCTATCAATCTGTTCGTCGGGCTATCTGTCAGTCTGTCTGTCAGTTTCTCTGTCAATCAATTTATCAGAACACACACACACACACACACACACACACATACGGAGATTAAAAAAATGAAACCTAAACATTTTTAAAGAAAATATGAATACACAAATCAAAACTTTGATGCAAATATCTCTTCAACTGAAAGTGATATCAATATACGCCTTAGAAAGGCAATGGTTGATATCAACAGGTTGTCATATATAAGGAAATATAATCTCTCAGATAAAAAATCCTGGAATTGTTCCAAGCTATGGCCGTGTTCAGTACTATTGTATGGATGCACCACCTGGACTTTGACATTGCTATTGTAGGAAAAGCTAGATCAGAACTACCCAAGTTTGCACGTGCTGTTTTGAACAAATCCTGGATGCAGCACCCCACAGAAAAGAACAGCCGTACAGACACTTGCCTCTTATTTCAAAAATCATCCAAGACATGCTGGTCTGTGCTAGGGAAGCAGGGACGAATTCATAAGAGGTATTTTTCTGTGTACTCCCATATATAAACATACCAATGTTGGCCGGCCAGCAAATACTTGCACACATTATGAATACTGTCTAGAGGACATGACAAGAGAGATGCGTGATAGGACCGGATGGCGAGAGGGGATCATGGAAATCCGTGCTGTCAGCACAATTTGATGATGACGATGATATATTTGGATGTATAGGGTAGAGACGAACTCTCATTAATTCATTTCAGGCAAAAGAAAAGATGAGTTACCGGGTCCCACAGATTCCAAAAATATGAATTTGTTCACGTTTTTTACTATAGCATCATTTACGGTAAGATTATCATTGTCACTAGATATTATGTGTCACTTCTGAGCGGTTATTTTCAGAATAAAAAGGCCTTCGCTTCTACGCTGATAAACATGATTTTTATATGCTTTTATCTGTGACAATTTAGTTGACCTGAAAGGGTTATTGTTTTCTCATATGTTAATTGAGATACGTTATTTAATGATAATAATAATAATAATAATAAGCATTATGCAGTGACAGAGATGAAACCATCAATCACATAATAAGCAAATGCAGCAAATTGGCACAGAAGGAGTACAAGGCTAGGCACGTTTGGGTGGGCAAGGTAATCCACTGGGAAATGTGCAAGAAATTTAAATTTGTCCATGCCAACAAATCATATATGCACAACCCAGCACCTGTCCTATAAAATGACACACACAAATTCTTATGGGGCTTTGATATACAATCGGATCACCTAATCTCGGCCAGAAGATCAGACCTTATAATAATCAACAAAAAAAAGAAAATCTGCAAAACTGTCGACTTTGCTGTCCCGGCTGACCACTGAATAAAACTGAAAGAATGTGAAAAGAGAGATAAGTACCTTGACCTTGCTAGAGAATTGAAAAAAATATGAAATATGAAGGTGACAATTATATCAATTGTGATTGGTGCTTTTGGCACGGTAACTAAAGGATTATTAAAGGGCCTGGAGGATTTGGAAGTTGGCGGCCGAGTGGAGACCCTCCAAACAACAGCATTATTGAAAACGGCCAGAATACTGAGAAGTCCTGGAGTGCTTGAGGAGACTTGCTGTCACTCAATCTCAAGTGAAAGACCATCAGCTTACGCTAATGTAAAAAACTCTAATGAATAATAATAATAATAATAATAATAAGAAGAAGAAGAAGAAGAAGAAGACTGTGCTAGTTTTCAGACTACAAGCCATAGACTTGCCGACCAAGCCACCAGGACAATAATAAAGGAAAGTTTGTTTTCTGACGTTGAAATACTAGAAATACACCAGAAAATAGATAATGAACAAGAGAGTAATACAATATCTGATGCACCAAGTATTAACAAACAAGAATTGCCTAACCGAAATGAACTGCCAACTTCGGAAAATAGAGACGCCACACTACCAAACAACGCAGTAAACACTAACACAAGAACAAAAGGTAAATCTATAAAATTTAAAGTTAATTATGAACGGGGAAAAGACTATCTTACCATAACTAAAGGCATAGAATTGAGAACAGTTAAGATGGAAACGAAAAAAATAAATCAAGTACTACCTTATTTATCAATGAATAATATAACCGAATTAAATGAACTTATCTATGCAGGGGCGAAATTAGTTTGTGAGAAAATTGGGATCCCCTCAAAAAGCACGAAGAAAAAATCAAAACCAGGATGGGGAATTCGACTGGAAACGCAGATAAAAAATCTACGAAAACAGGCCAAAATGATAAGAAAACGGAAAGACGCTGTAACATGCTGAGTCAAAAAGGAAAAGGCAACACAAGAATAAATAACAATACAACTTGAGGAAATACACCAAAAGTGCTGGTGGAAGAAGGAAAGTTAAAGAGATAGTGACAAAGGGTAAAACAATACAGACAAAACAGGGTATTCCAAAACAACGAAAGAGAATTCAACCAAAAAGTGGGAGATGACACGAAAATATACCAAAAAACCGAATGCAAGAGAAGACGAATGATTTTGGATTAAGATATGGCAACCAAAAAGACATAACGAAAAAGCCGAATGGATAAACAATATGACAAAAGAATTCGAAGGGCTTGAAGAAGCCTCGAAAGCGGAAATAAACATCAATTTACTCAAAATTACACAAAAAATATCAAACTAGAAAACGCCAGGCCATGATGGAATATATGGTTTCTGGTTCAAGAAATTTATCTCCATTCACGACAGACTAGCAGTAGAAATGAACAGATGCCTACAAGGAGCACATATACACGAATGAATGATGGAAGGAAAGACCACATTGATCCAGAAGGATATAATCAAAGGAACCGCCCCAAACAACGACAGACCCATAACCGGCCTACCGATGATGTGGAAAATATTAACTGCACCAAGATATTTACTACTCACTAACAAGCCGTGGATTGTTCCCAGAGGAATAGAAAGGATGCCGCAAAGGATCCAGAGGCAGAGGAGAATTACTTTACATACATCAGCATATCCTAAACGAGAGCAAGACCAGACGGAAAAATTTAGCAATGGCCTGGATAGACAACAAAAAGGCATATGATATGGTTCTGCAAAGCTGGATAATAAACTGTCGCAAAATGTACAAAATATCAGAGGAAGTCAAACTTTATCAAGAAAACCATGAAAAGCTGGAGAGTGGAATTGACAGCTGGAGAATGAAGCTTAGCTAAGGCAAAGGTCAAAAGAGGTGTATTTCAAGATGTACTGTCAATAGAATGACAATAACTACCAAACAAAAATGGAAAGAAAAACAACTCTTTGGACATTTTATACTACTAATAAACAACATATCACACGAGAAAACCTGGACGTGGCTAAGAAAAGGAAATTTTATGAGAGAAACAGAATCTCTCCTAATAGCAGCACAAAACAACACCATCAGAACCAATCATATCAAAACAAAAACAGATAAGACGCAACAAAATAGCAAATCTAGGCTATGTGGTGATAGAAATGAAACGATCAATTACACGATAAGCGAATGCAGCAAATTAGCACAGAAGTAGTATAAGACTAGACATGACTGGGTGGGCAAGTGGATTCACTGTGAGTTGTACAAAAAATTGAAATTTGACCATATGAACAAATGGTATATGCACGACCCAGGATCTATCCTACAGAATGACACATAAACTCCTATGGGGTATTGACACACAAATGGATCACCAAATCTCGGCCAGAAGACCAGACCTTATAATGATTAACAAAAAAAAAGAACTTGCAAAATTGTGGACTTTACTGTCCCGGCTAACCACAGAATAAAACTGAAGGAAAGAGAAAAGAAGGATAAGTACCTCGACCTTGCTTGGGAATTGAAAAAAAAATTACGGAACATAAAGGTAACAATTATACCAATCGTGATTGGCGCTGCTTTTGGTATAGTCACAAAAGGATTATAAAAGTGACTGTAGGACTTGGAGGTCAGAGGACATGTGGACACCATCCAAACTAAAATATTATTGAGAACGGCCTGAATACTGAGAAGAGTTCTGGAGACTTGAGGAGACATGCTATCACTCAAACTCAAGCGAAAAACAGTCAGCTAAAACTGATGTGAAAAACTCTCAAGGGGTAAATAGTAATAAGAATGTGGAGACAGAGATAAAAAAAAATCACTTATTGATTCGAGTGAAGAAAAACAGCACAAAAGGCTTCAACTCCGTGGGAAAAGACATTGTCTTGGAATCTGCAAGAAATAAAAAATTGACCATACTAACAAATGGTACTTGCACAAACCAGAATCGGCTAAAGAGAGAATGAGACAACTTGAATTCGCAGGGATTTTGAAATATAGATGAATACCGTAATCCAAGCATGAAGACCAGACCTAGTGTTGATTAACAAGAAAAAAGAACTTGCCTTCTTGTGGATTTTGCCATTACGGCGGAAAACAGAGTGGAAATTAAAAAAAAGCAAAAAGATTGACAAATACCTGAACCTTCTCAAAGAATTTAAAAACTGTGCAACATGACAATGACTGTGATAACAACTATTACTGGTGAGCTTGAACGATCTCAAAACTGGAAATCAGAGGAAAAATCAAGACCATTCAGCTCACAGCTTGGTTAAGATCGGCAAGAATACTGAGAAGAGTCCTGGAGACCTTAAGAGACTTGCTATCACTCACTCCACTAAAAGACTACCTTGTAACACTGCTGTGAAAAAATCGCAAAGAGTGAAATAATAATAATAATAATAATAATAATAATAATAATAATAATAATAATACAGCCCATCCAAAATGAACCAACGTCGGAAAATGGAAACTCCACCCAACCAAACACTACACAACAAAACAACCTAGAACTAACACAAGAACAAAAGTTAATTCTAAAAAATTTAAAGAGAATTTTAAACAGTGAAAAGACCACCTTACCATCATTAAGAAACATTGAATGGTGAATAGTTAAGGCAGAGACAAATAAAGTGAATCAAGTACTGACATATATATCAACAAATAACATAACCGAATTAAATGAACTAATTTATGCTGGAGCGAAATTAGTTTGCGAGAAAATTGAGATCCCCTCAAAAAATATGAAAGAAAAATCAAAACCAGGATGGGAATTTCGACTAGAAACTCAGATAGAAAACCTACGAAAACAACTGAAAGTGATAAAACAAAAGAAAAACGCTGAAATAAATAGGAAAGAAAAGACAACACAGGAAAAACTTACGCTACAACTTGAGGAAATATACCAGAAAGTACTAGCAAAAGAAAGAAGGTTAAAGAGATATCGACAAAGGGTAAAACAATACAGATAAAATAGGACATTCCAAAACAATAAAAGAAAATTCTATCAACAATTGGGAGGGGATGACAATAAAACACATCAAAAGCTGAATGCGAAAGAAACAGAACGGTTCTGGACCAAAATATGGCAACCAAAACAACATAATGGAAAGGCTGAATGGATAAACCATATCACAAGAAAACTAGAACAACTCGAAGAAGGCCCGAAAGCTGAAATATACACTGATTTACTCAAAACGACACTTAAAAAGGTATCAAACTGGAAAACGCCAGGCCATGATGGAATACATGGTTTCTGGTTTAAGAAGTTCACCTCAATTCACAACAGACTAGCATTAGAAATGAACAAATGCCTACAAACAGCACACATACCCGAGTGGATGACTAAAGGAAGGACTACATTGATACAAAAGGACCCAAACAAAGGAACCGCACCTAACAATTACAGACCTATAACTTGCCTACCAATGATGTGGAAAATATTAACAGCACAAATAAGGGAAGAGATTTACCACTCTCTAAAAAGCCTCGGATTGTTCCCTGACGAACAGAAAGGATGCTGCAAAGGATCCAGAGGCACAGCATAATTACTCTACATAGATCAACACATCGTAGATGAGAGCAAAACCAGACGGAAAAGTCTAGCTATGGCCTGGATTGACTACAAGGCATATGATATGGTTCCGCATAGCTGGATAATAAACAGCCGCAAAATGTACAAAATATCCGACGAAGTCATAAACTTCATCGACAAAACTATGACAACCTGGAGATTCGAACTAACAGCAGGAGGAAGAAGATTAGCTGAAGCAAAGATACAAAGAGGGATTTTCCAAGGAGATGCTCTATCACACTTACTATTCATAATTGCCATTATGCCACTTAACCACATACTCAGAAAATGCACTGCTGGATACAAACTCAGCAGATCACAGGAAAAAGTTAATCATTTAAAGTACATGGACATCAAACTTTTTACAAAAAAATGAAAAAGAACTGGAAACCCTAATACACACAGTTAGAATATGCGGCCGGGACATAGGAATCGAATTTGGCATAGAAAAGGGCGCAATGCTTGTAATAAAAAGTGGCAAACGACAGCTACCTGACGGGATGGAACTACCAAACAAGGATAAGATAAAAACGCTCGCAGAAAACGAAATCTACAAATACTTGGGCATCTTGGAGGCTGACACCATCAAACAAGCGGAAATCAAAGAAAAAATTCAGAAAGACTATCTCAGGAGCACTAGAAAACTACTTGAGACAAAACTCAATGGCAGAAATCTTATCAAAGGAATAAATACCTGGGCTGTACCTCTCGTTAGATGTTCCGGACCCTTTCTCAAGTGGACCAGAGACGAATTTAAACAAATGGACCAAAGAACAAGAAAACAAATGACAATGTATAAGGCATAACATCCCAGAGACGACGTTGACTGACTATATGTTTCAAGAAAAGAGGGAGGAAGAGAACTTACCAGCGTTGAAGACAGCGTTGACGCATTGATACAACGACTCAAAGACTATATACAAAAACACTAAGGAGAACTCATTACAGTCACCAGAAACGAAACTGAGAACACGATGAACAAGAGAATGACAATAACTAGGAAACAAAATGGGAAGGAAAACGACTTTATGGGCGCTTTAAACGACTAATAAACAATATCTCCCACGACAAAACTTGGACATGGCTAAGAAAAGGAAACTTTAAGAGAGTAACAGAATCTCTTCTAATAGCAGCAGAAGATAGCGCCATAAGAACCAATCATATCAAAGCGAGAATAGATGACTCAACAAAATAGCAAATGCAGGCGATGTGGTGACAGAGATGAAACTGTGGAACATGCAGGTGACAATCATACCAATTGTAATTAGTGCGTTTGGAACAGTAATTAAAGGATTACTAAAGGGACTAGAGGACTTGGAAGTTGGCGGACGAGTAGAGACCATCCAAACGACAGCATTATTGAGAACGGCCAGAATACTAAGAAGAGTCCTGGAGACTTGAGGAGACTTGCTGTCACTCAGACTCCAGTGAAAAACCATCGGCTAACGCTGATGTGAAAAACTTTAATGTGTAAATAATAATAATAATAATAATAATAATAATGATATAAGATAAAATAAGAATAATAATGATAAATGATAAAATAATAATAATAATGATATATGATAAAAAATATGATGAAGAAAATGGAGGAGCAAGATATTTGATGAAGAATTGAAACTTTCAAGACCACAGCGTTGACAAGATTAGCTTGAATACTTGAAAGAGTTCGAGACAACGGTTGGTTGGTTGGTTGGGTTTTATGGCATCTCAACCCTTGTAGGTCATTTAACGCCAAATTCTGTCTATATATACATACATAAGAGACAACTGTATAACCTTACAATCACGCTGAGTCCTGAGAGTATCACCAGTTACGACTGGTATTAAAAACTACAAATGAGAATAATAATGATAATAATAAGCTTGACCGTACTAACAAATAATACGTGCACAAACCAGAATCTGTCCTGAAGAAGGAGAGACATAAATTTCTCAGGGGTTTTAAGATACAAACTTCATTTAATTCCAGATAAAAGACAAGACTTAATGATGATTAATAAAAAAAATTTAAAAAATGAAAGCCTGTTATTAAAATAATGGTGAAATTTTTAAACATATGAGAATCACAAGATTTTTCTTTGAGACATTTCCAATAGATCAATAGATTGATCTGTGGGTCATCAAAAAATAAGGGGTATGTTTTAGAGAAAAATAAATTTCCTTTTTTTTCTAATTTTTTTCCCATAAATATAAACAGTCCATCGTTTGGTATTAATTGGTTTTTTAGGCAAAAATTATTTTAATCTCAAAAATATATTTGTTTTAATATGGCGGAAAATCAAATAATTTACTCCAGGCTTGAAAAGAGGTATGTCATCAATTTTTTTGGTGGCTGGGAAGTGGAAAGCACGTGAAATTTACAGAAGAATGTCACATGTGTACGGAAAAGCATATTTTAGTAAAAATTTTAAAAAATGATTACAAATTAGCAAAGCATCTGTTTTTCATTTAGAACCAGAGTCGAAAAAAAACTTTTTCTGGAGTGAAAACACAAACTCTCCGCTAAATAAAAAGTTCCAGGCGAAACGGTCAGTATAAACAAAATCACGCTAAAAGTCTTCTAGTACGTGAAAGAAACCATCACTGTTTATTTCCTTGAAATACGTCCTGGTTTAAATAATGCTTCTCCTTGCCTACTTCAATAGCAATATTCACCTTATATAGTGAATGACTCTCGAGTATATATATATATATATATAATATTTTCAGCATCTCCCTACAACATGAACATACCATAGTCCATTAATCAGAATAATTAATCATCTTATTTCTGATGAACACTTTGCTGAACCAACAACTCGTTTTGTCTGCGTTTTTTTTTTTTTTTTCTTTTTTTTGCAGCTTACATATATGATAATCTTCTACGCATATCCTTCCATTACCAAGTAAATCCCATCGTCCATTAGTCATAAATTATCTGATTACTCTTTCAATGAAACCATTTTTGACAACGCCACTAACACTGAAGGATAATGGATTCTCAGCAATATTGACGGAGTAAAGCGCACCAACTAGCACGATACTACCAACAACAAACGCTACCTTTTACTGTTTTAAATGCTTTGGTTATGGAATATAATAATCTCGACCCAAGAAATGAATTCGGTCAATAACCAACACCATAGAAACATGAACAAAATATGACTGCTCCTTAAAAACCCTGACTTTTTGGGGCGGGAATCTCTAAAAACGTATTGAAAAGAAAAATTTTAAATATCCTTGTAAATTTTTTCTTTTTTTAATAGAAATGTCACATTCCCAGCAGAGTGGGGAGACGTCATAGTGTAATCGCCCACGTGTTGGACTGCAAACTTAAAGTAAACGATTTCGAACTCCAGTCGGACTAGTACGTCCACTTTCGGACTCATACCCTTGAGAAAGGCATGAACCCATTCATGTCCTTACCTATGGGCTAAATAGTATCACTGCTATTTTTCTGTTAGAATGACGCTAGCAATCAATGACCAACAAAGTTTGATATGCCATTAAGCAAAAAAAAAACAACATTGCTGGATCTCGACGCAAATAAAGAGATGGCGGATTCAGAGAAAAGGAAAAAACCAGACACGTGTTCCAAGAAAAAATACCACTCTCTTTATTTGTGTGTTTGAATCTCCTTCTAGAACAGAGAGACGTGCAGTAATCTTTTAATTCTATTTCATTTTATTTCATTTTATTTTATTGAGGCGATGAGTTTTAATATACTACAAATCCTTCGATAGCTTCAAGATTTAAGTTCCTTATATGTCCCCCAAAGTTCCAAATCACAGAAAGAATTGAAAAAAAAAAACATTAAATAATTCTCTGATGATAATAGAAACACGAAGGTAAAAGGAAAGCTTATACTAGAATCAATTTAGAATGAAACCTAATGGCGTTGCCTTGAAATAGGTTCGAGAGATTTCTTGGTTGGTTGGTTGGTTTTTATGACTTGTTAACCCTTGTGAGTTATTCTAAGCCTAATCCTGTTTATATATATATATATATATATATATATATAGGCTTTATGAACGAAAGAGTTTGCATTTCACATGCACTAATACAGTTAGGAAACGTACGAATCTTTCTATTCTTTCTCCTACTATGGGTAAAATAGTTGGGCAGACTTTGCGACCTGTATGGGAGAAGAAAAATCTGTTAAACTTCATTGAAGGACATGCCATGTCTTGCATCCTTTTTATTCTGTGTTGTAACTGCTCATTTGTTTGTTTGCGCATAGTTAAATGGTTTCAAGTTTTCTAATCAAATACAAATCAATATATTCATCAAGTATTCCTATGTAAAACAAATAATTTACATACAGCTGTATAGTTTCAAATAACTCATGTTAATAATCCTGAGTAAATGATGGAATAGTTTTATTTGACTCATATATGGGACCCTGATAGGTACTACGATTTCGAATCAGAGTGGACTGGGGATGAATGGTCGTAGAGGGGTACTCCACATTCCCCAAAGCTCCAGAACTTAAGCCTCACCATCAGAGTAAGTGCATCGTCATATCCAGAACAGACGTTCGTGAGTGAATAATCTTCTACAGAGGTGGAGTTGGAATATTAGACAGGTGGTTGATAAATTTGGGGTGACAAACCCCTAAATAAATAGATAAAGAAGCCGGGCAGCCACGGCTTACTTGAAACAAATTCCACCCTAGCTTAACATAGATATCCCAAACTCGTTAGCCAGTGGTCATCACAACACATATATAAAAGTCATTTGGAGACACTTGGATACCAGAATGGTATTGGTTTGGTTTATTTGTTTAATGGCATATCAACTCTCGTGGGTAATTTAATGATAAAGCTATCTTTATAGAACAGCAGTAATTCTGCTTAACCCTAAGCTGGGATGATAAGGGTGTTTATACCTTTCCCATAGGTAATACACCAAAAGTTAACGTATGACCGCGATTGGAGTTCGAACTTGCGTCCCTCGAGGACTTGAGGATTCTCCCGGATACTAGAAAATAATTTTCCTACAAAAATGGATATGCTACGTCACCTGATCATTTTGTGTCAATTCTTTTAAAACATATCAGCTCCCTTAAAAATATCTTTAAAGATTTTCTGAAAGAAACAATTTTTTTTCCACAATTTTTTTTCTCCTGACAAAGTCTGCAAGTTGACACAAAATGAGAGTAATAAGATATACGTTACACAAACCGTGCAAGTTGTCTGGCAGGTCAAACACTGTGGTTAAACACATTCTTATAGAATGCAGAGCTTTCGCTGCAATCAGAAAGCGATTTTTCAAAGTAAATAGCTTAACCGATCTATTTGAGAACGTCAAAATAGATGATGTTCTGTCTTTCTTGAGAGAGACAGAGTTGTACCAAAAATATAACAACTTAAAACTGGTTAATCTTGTGCAAACAAATGAAATCCTGCTTATGGAAAATTTTACCTACCTAAGTATTCGTTTTGAAATCTTTGGTTGAATGTGTATATATACACACACACACATATATATAGACAGAATTTGGCGTTAAATGACCTACAAGGTTTGATATGCCATAAAACCCAAACAACCAACCAACCAACCAACATTACATAAAAGCAATATTCCTATTTATCTTATAACTTATCTTAAGCTTGGATTACCATTCTGCACTTTACACAAAAAAGATCCTTTCTCTCAGTTTAATAATAGCATCATCTTTAATTCTTCTAAAACCTTTTAAAAAATGAAAGAATTTGACGTAGCTAATCTCGCCCCCTGGTAAATATTTTAGACGACAAAGTTTTCCTGAGGCAGCAATTATTCTTATGCTCGGTAAACGAGACAGTTTCTGATTATCCATTTTAAAAATCCTCTCGGATATCCGCGAACTCAAAAGCTGCACTGCTTTTAAAGTCCTGATCTGAATTGGTAAAAAGGTAACGGTCCCTGGAGTCTCATGACAGAGAAAAATACAGTAATACTTCAGTTAGAGTTCCACATTCTTTGCTTGAAAAAAATACCATATGGGCAGTAATATGGTTTGCGAGTGTTATTGATAGATTTCTTTTGAGAAACTGTACAAATATTGATCGGAATATTTGATCAGTTATTAAAATCAGATGCCATCAACAGAGCAAATAGAACTGTTTAATTAGTTACAATACTTGAAACCATTTAACTGTGTGCAAACAAATCATTGATGTTAAATTGAATTATTTGTATTATTTAGCAATACTTGAAACCATTTAACTGTATGCAAAAAATGCCTGATGTTAAATTAAGTTATTAGTTATATATTGCTATATTTGAAACCATTCAACTGTGCGCAAACAAATAAATAATGTTAAATTTAATTATTAGTATAACATAGCAATACTTGAAACTATTTAACAGTGTGCAAACAAATCTTTAATGTTAAATTGGGTTATTAGTATCTGACTCGTTAAAAATAATGTTACATAAAAAATATTCGTTTAGAAATCATATACATTTAATATATTTGTGTATGTGTCTGTATGTGTAAACTGGATTTGGCATTAATTAACCTACAAAGGTTGATATGCCATAAAACACATCAAACCAACCAAATACTTGAAACCATTTAACTGTACGCAAACAGATGTGCTCTGATTCGTTTTAAAATTTTACAACAAACTATTCGTTTACAAATCATATATATAATGGTAATTAGCCTTAAATAACCCACATGGGTTTAATATATCATAAAACAACCAACAAACCAACCAACCTTTAAATCCTATGTTTTTATATATTATACCTGGGTGATTCAATAGATAAGGTAAATATTGCCGCCTAAGGAGTTGACAATAAGAAGCACTAATTACAGTAGCCCCTTTTTCAAAGAAATCAATAGTGATATGTCCTTTCAAATCCCAGAAAATTGTCGCCATTAATTTTTTTTACCGTCCACTTACCATTGTGGAGCTTTTTCTTTACCGGAGAGTCAGTGTGTTTCGTGTCCATGAAATATCTTTTCAACTCAGGTTCGTAGTGGTAAGCCCATACATATAGCTCTCATCTGTAAACATTTTGTAAATAAAAAATGTTTCTATGTACACATCAGACATTTTACTGTAGATTTTACACGGTTTGCACTTCTCAACCACCATAAATTTGATGACAGACCTCTGTTCAAGCCTGCAGCGCCCGGAACCTTTTTTCTTTACCGGTGATTCAATTTGTTTCCTTTCAAAGTATTATCTCTTCGATTCTGGCCCGTAACGGCAAGCCCACGATTAGCTCATTGCTAAACATGTTTGAATAAAAACATGTTTCCCCTTATACATCACTCGTTCTTCTGTAATCAAACTTGTTTCTTTACGCTATTTTTAACACAGGTACGAACACAAATAAAAGAGACTAACATTACCAAATGGTCAAAAATTCTTCGAAGCCCATCATAAAATAAGTACAACAATATGTGGATCTAAAATGCCCTTGTATTGTTGGTCAAACCAGAATGATTGTAACATTGAAAGCAAATGGTTCTGGGGGGGGTCCCCATGGTGTAGTGGCTAACGTGCTAAACTGTGGCCTCGAAGAAAAAAGGTTCGAACACAAGTCGCTCAATTACATTCACTTTTGGACTAATACCTTTGGGAAAGGTATGAATGTCCTTAACCTCCCAGCTATTAATTAATGTTCTTCTGCAAAGATGGCTTCGACATTAAACAACCAGCGAAAGTTAATATGCCATTAAACAAAGTAAACAAATTGCACCGGAAACCGATGAGATAAATAATCTCAAAAAAACAAGGAGCTGTAAGCAAGACAAGTTGACTGAGTTCTACATCTCTTCCAATTTGCTAGAAAAATGATTATGAGCAGCTTTAAGTAAAGTCCAAATTTTGCAAATAAATGAATTGACTTTAGGCGTTCATGTCAGAGAAATTCAAACGCTTCAATAATAGAAAACTTTACTTATACTAAAACTGAATTGCTTGAAACTTTTTTCAAAATGACTTAATTCGGCGTTAAATGACTCGAAAAATGTTGATACTCCGTGAAACAAAACTATCAACCAAATGTTAGAATTCATTATTCCAATCATCATCAATATTATCATCAAGTCATGCTTTCCTTGAATTTCTTAAAATCCATTCTTGAGGGTTATCATTCCTGGGAAGTCTTCTCGACGGCATCTAGTGGACGCATATAACAACTCTGTGCAGACAGTAGATGCAATTAAGAGAACATTCCACGAGAGATAGACGATAGGGATAGATGCCAAGAAAGAAAGCCTGCGTACATCGTGCTATCAGCACGACTTGATGATGATGATGATGATGTATATGTAGGGCGCAAAAGCAAAATTAGCAATATTCAAGTACGAGGATCATTAAATAAGTTTCCAGACTTTTTTCGTATGGGCACTTTTATTGATAGTACACACATGAAACTCTACTCCCCTTCGAAGTAATCTCCGCCGGCTGAAATGCACTTGTACCGTTCCAACAACTTCTGGAAGGTCCCATAGAAGTCATCTTGTGTGAGCGTGTCAATGACCTTCGTCACAGCCTCTTTCATCTCCTCAATTGTCTCATAACGACAGCCTGTGAGTTAAGGGAATAACCAAAAGTAACAGGGAGCAAGGTCTGGACTATAGGGACGGTGAGGAACTGTCTTGATGCCCATTTTGGTCAAATAGTCTGTGACAAGGATGGAGTTGTAGACTGGTGCATTGTCCTGCTGGAAATGCCACTGACCCGATTTGAAGAGTGCTGGCCTCTTCCCAAGGAATCTCTTCCTGAACTCCCTTAAAACCTCAACATAGTAACCCTAACCCAAAGCCTTTGGGCAATCAACTCTGGTCTATTGACTTCCTTACTCCTCGCACACCTCTCATCATCCCTCACAGACTCCCTGTCCACCTTGAATCTCTTATGCCACTCAAAAACTGATGCTCGATTCATGGTCGAAAAGTAGTCTGAAGCATTCCATACGTTTCTGTGACATTTTTCCAAGTTTAAAACAGAATCTTATTGCATATCGTTCTTCTAAAGTATTCTTACGTCCAGATTGCATTTTTGAAATTGACCAGCTGTGACAATCAGGCTTTTGTAGGGTGTATTCCACTTCCGGCTGTTCCTTTGAACCTGAGATCATAAAAATTGGTCAGTCCTCTCATAAGATGTATAGCAATAACATAGTGAATTTTCAAGAGTCTACGACAATTTTAAATGCCTATACGAAAAAAGTCTGGAAACTTATTGAATGCACCACTTATACTAAATGACTCGATCATATAACAAAATTCATTTCAGCTAAAAGAAATAAACTAGAAAATAAGAAGATAGACACAAAACATTAAATTTGCTCGATATGGTTCAATTATTTGTATCAACACGCCTTAGAAATTATTTGCATCCCTTCAAAATAGATTCTTCAAACAATTAATTTCATTCCTCCTCAATAATAGTCTTAAGCAAACCAATGTTTCAATAGGAAGTTCCATCTGTTTTATTTTCTAAAATGCTTCATATAGCGTAATCATGGGGGTTAATGTCTGGGCTTGATAGGGTTTATAAAGAAAATCCAATTATTTCCGATTTTTTTTAATTTTTTTTTTGTTTAGTTTCGTCGTAGTTTTTTTTATGGCTTCTTTTCTTACTCACTCTTATTGGGTTGAATTTTAAGGAAAAAGAGCTCGAATAATAAAGCTAATTATAAAATTTTAGATTTATCGTGTTTTTTTTTTTTTTGTTTGTTTTTTTTTCAAAAATTAGGCAAATCAGACTTAATAAAAACGTTTTAAAAACTATTCCATGTTTTGCTTCCGTACCCAATATATATATATATATATATATATATATATATATATATATATATATATATATATTAGAGAAATTTGATTAAAAAAATTACGGAAATTTCCATTTATAAGATTTTTCTCTTGCTTTCTTTGTGTCAAGGTCCAGTTGACAGAGAAGGTGCCCAGAGTTCTGCTCCCTAGCGCTTTCGATTATATCCATTGATCGTCTTTGGTCGGATTATACTTTGCTTAGCTTGGGTGCGAAATTCATATGTTAAGAGGTTTTTATTATTGGTGGGGGTGCTTTGGTTTGCATGTTAGCTGTTGAAGATGTTCAGTATATTAGTGCCAGCGTCGAATGCTTTTTCATTTATGTTTGGCTGTATAATTTTTGATACTGATGGCTTTGTTTGTTATATATCATTATCATGTCACGCTGCAAGCACGTAATTCCCTCTAATCTCTCTCTCACCCGTCGTCTATATCATCCATTGCTTCCGGCAGGTCTTTTAGACTACATCCTGTTTCTATACAGAGCTGTTGTAGATAAGTTCTTGTTGGTCAGCCAACACTTGCATGTTGAGAGGTCCATAGTTCGTCTCTACTTCTCTAGCAGTGTCCTGCATGTTTTTTTTTTTTGGATGGTTTTAGAGATAGGAGGTAGGTGGTCGTACAACTGCTGTTTCATGTAATATTGCTTCAAGAATTTGTTCAATATAGCTCGTAACATTTTTGTGTAGTTCCCCCTCTAGCTTTTTCTCTATACGCATTGTCAGTATCTATGTGGTGCATCCCTATGGTAGAATTGATACAACCACTGCTTGGAAAATTGCGTTTTATTCTATCGGATAAGACTGACATCTATATGATCGATAACCGATCAATAGCTGTTCATGCCTTTGCTTGTCACATATTGATATAATTTTCAGTAAATGAGACGCTGCTTCCAAGGTATGTAAACTATATACAGATATAAATATATATATATATATATATATATATATATGTGTGTGTGTGTGTGTGTGTGTGTGTGGATTATCGATATATAAGCAGCAATTATCTTATGCATGTTTTCTAAAACAGTGACAAATTCTTATTTTTTCTTGATTCATTAAGTTTACTTCAAATAACCTTAAAAATATTAACGCTTCTGCTCAGCGTTGACCAGTGAGTACGAAAGAGTCCCAGAGCAAGAAACTTATCCCCTGGATACTGCTTAGGGTCGCACTAAGTTCATCTTATTTTGCCAAGAGTCTGACATCTCTCCAGGGAATATAGTTCGCATATTAGAAGTTTATCGAAAAGAACAAAGATAGATATGAACACACACACACACACACACATATATATATGTGTGCGTATATATATGATATCAAAGGAACCTCAACCGAGATGGCTATAATATTCAAAATTCAAATTGTCGAAATAAATTTATAATGGTATAGTATTGGTTGAGTTTTCTTTGATATTAAAGATATATATTGACTTTGTATACGAGTGTTTCTATGTATTCTTATATATTAATAGTCATACATCGAGCATAGAATTATATGAGACTTCCTATATATTCTATATATGAATCATTCCATATAAGTCATTCTTGGAATATATATATATATATATATATATATATATATATATATATATATATATATATATATATGAACCGTTTTCTGAAGAGGAAGATGTAGATGGATACATAGACTGACAAATACGTTTTATTCAAATGTTCGAACAGAATTACATTCTTCTGGATGTTTTTTTTTTAATTTTATTTTACTGCGTCGCCATTTTTTAATTAAAAGCAAAATCAGAAATGTCTTCTCTCTCTTTTTTTTTTTTTTTTTTTTTTGTGATGTCTTTTTGTAAGACGTACAATTCCAATATTTAATGTTGACTTTTTTTTTCCCTAAGTCCAATAACAAAGGGAGGGAATCCATTGTTCCTCGTGGAATAAAATAGATTCGATCATTTTTTTCTTTTGTAAACTGAAACTCCTTTTAAAGATTTTACCAGACAGAAAATTAATTCGGTCCAAATAATTAAAAAAAAAAAATTTTCAAAAATTTACCATAAATTAACTAAAAAAAATTGAACAATTTTTTAAAAAATATTTTGTTGTTTTGTTTCCAAGTGAAATTAAGAAATATGTCAAATTCTCGAAGATTTTCCTTCGATCAAAGGCGCGTTTCTTTTAGGGGTGGGTGTTTTTTTTTGTTTTGTTTTGTCTTTTCCAAAAAATAAATTTATGAAATAAATGATGATAGCATCAATACTCAGGTGAGTCAAAAGTTTTGCAATATTTTAGTTGCACGTGAGGTACAATTTAGCAGGTACGTATACTTTTACCGGACTGTGAGATGCCAAACACGTCTGAAACTCTCCAAGTGCTACTCATTGGATTTGCCTCAACGGTTTCGAGCACGGCCTTGAAATCTATGGTTTTAGAGCAAGCCGACCTTGCCTGATCGTTGAGGTTTTTGTAACTCGAGCGAAATTCCTTGAATCATCTGGTTACTATATAGTGATCACCAGCCCCTTTAACCTTTAGCAAACCTTATCAGCTACGGCCGTAGAATACACTAAATTCATCTTTGCAGAAGGGTAAAATCCTTCAACACCATCAACTGTACTGGATATGACACTAAACAATCTAATAGTGAGGCTCCAATCTTGGAATTTGAGAAATCTAGAAAACCCCTTTATTAACATCGGTCCCAAATCCTCCCTGACCTGGAATGGTACTACTTAATCTGGTCCTATCTATGGGTGAAATAGAATTGTTTGATATTTAAACTATGTGCAAACAAATGACTTAGGATAAATTGAATTATTAGAAATAGAACAGTTTGATCATTTGACTGAATATAAACAAATGTCTAATTGAATTATTACTGATACGTGTAACTACTTGGAAAAATTCAATTTTCTTTACTGAGGTTGAATTGGATTGTTAGAAATAGAACTGTTTGTCATTTAAATTATGTGCAAATAAATGATTCAGGATAAATTGAATGGTTAGAAATAGAACAGTTTGATCAGTTAACTGAATATAAAAAAATGTCTAATTGAATTATTATTGATACGTTTAAATACTTGGAACAATTCAATTTTCTTTACTGAGGTTGAATTGAATTGTTAGAAATAGAACTGTTTGATCATTTAACTGAGTGTAAACAAAGGACTGATATCTAACTAAATTGTTAGTGATACATAGAAATACTTGGAACCATTTGACCGTGTTCAAATGAATGATTAGTGTTGAATAGAATTATTAGTGTTAAATAGCAATACTTGTAACCACTTCAATGTGTGCAAACAAATGATTATTATTAAATGGAATTATTAGCGTTTGATAGGAATAGTTGAAACCATTTAATTGTGTCGAAACAAAAGCAATTCTTAATTGTATGTTAAGAAATTTGTTCTAAATCATTCAAAAATAGAATTATCCACAAACTATTCCCTTACAAATCATATCTGAATAACTATTTAACAATGTGCAAACAAATAGCTAATGTTAAATTAAATCGTTACTGTTTCATAGCAATAATTGAAACCATTTAAATGTCTTCAAACAATGATAAATAGCCGATAGGATTATTCGTGTAAGATAGAAAAACTTGAAATCCGTAAACTATGAGCAAAAACAAAAAAAAAATAAGCTCAGGCTCGTTTCAAAATGTTATCAACAAAATGTGTTTACAAATCATATATATTCAACATATATGTATAAACAAGTTTAGGCTTTAAATAACCTACAAGGGTTGTATGCCGTAAAATCAAAACAAACAAACATACGCGGAACAATAAATATTATGGCTCAGATCCAGCTTACAAAGCATAAGATCCCAAATTTGAGTTACATATTCATATGAGTGCATTTCAAATCCTGCACGAAGTAAAGCGATGCACAACATGTAAGCGCACTAACGACCACAATACAACTAAACACAGCGGGTTGAACTGCTTCAATCACGTGATATTTGCGCCACAAACTAGAAGGTACCGAAATATTTCAAAACCTACACTCATCCTCGTACTCTTACAGTGTTACTATAATAAGGATTACAATACCGTATTAGCTATGTATATAACGTCATCGTGTATAATACGCACCCTTGCTTTTGGATTTGAAATTGGGGGAAAATAAAATGCATTGACCATATTGAATTTATAGTAGCTAAATTTAATCTGGATTCAACGTCTGTTCAACTTCTTATTATATCTAATAAAGATAAGAATCTATGTAATATTTGGTAACACAAGATTTTCACGGTATTTAGGGGAAAGGCAAGGATATGTTCACACGAAAATCTAACAAACTTAAAGAGAATGGTTTGGTTTATTTGTTTAATGGCATGTCAACCTTTGTAGGTTATTTAATGCCAAGCCATTCTCTTAGAACATTGGTGGTACTATTTACCCCCTAGCTGGGAGGATAAAGGGGTTCATGCCTTCGCAAGGAGATTTGTCCAAAAGGGAACGTCATAGCACAACTGAAGTTCGAACTCGCTTACTAGGATTCCGCAAGCAATCGCGGTAACCATTACATCACGAAGACACCCACCTCCTTTAAGAGAAATAAGTTCACAAACGAAGTAAAAAATTGTTAATAAACACACATTCTATAGTGGTTATTTCTACTTGGCGATATAAAACAGAAGTGGTTGTTTACGCATTAGTTACTTTGGACCAAAGATATAACTTACTTTTGGTCATACTATCCCGAATATAACGACAAACATAGTAAAAAAAAAAGGTACTATCTCTTAAATTCTAGGCTAAGAACATGGGAAAAAGTGCGCCTCATTCACAAACAATTACGGTACTCAGAAGGTACTTTATAATTCTAACATTGTCCCAAAAAAGAAAAAAATCGTAGTAAATGGCTAACATTAGCCTATTCACTTTGTACAAAGTATTCACTAGGCTCTAATTTATCTTAGCAGCGAGGTTATCAAATTATTTACGGTGCCGGCTGTCAATAATGAATCTCTGAGAGAATCCCTGAGACGTAAAACTAATGTGCTGGATTAGGACATAGTAGTAAGTTTGAAATCCAGTCCGACTATTACGTTCACTTTCCGAGAAATCTGTTGGTTATGGAACTCTGATTAGTGTGAAGTATTCATTGCAGTTACCTCCACATTTACTCTGACCCGAAATGCTAATAAATATTAGATTCCTATTTATGGGTTAAAGGACTCGGTTTGAATATTTTTAGTAATGAATAAGAATATGTGATTCCATATAACTGTATGCAAACAAGCCATTATAATTGAATAGGTTTGGTTTGGGTTTTTTGTTTAATAGCACATTAATCTTTGTGAGGTATTTAATACCAAAGCCAACCTTATTGAAGAATGGTAGTGATTCTATTTAACCATTGGAGGAATAAAAGGGTTCACGTTTTTCGCAAACGACATTAGTCTCAAAGTGAACGTAATTGCGCGACTGTATTTCAAACGAGCATTTTACATTGTTGTTGCTTCGGACTTTGAAGACAACTCTTAATAATTTAATCTAAATAGAGATTTGAAACCGATTAATTGTATATGAATTATTAGTATTCGAGCGAAATGATTGAAATCTTGCGACTGATTGCAAATAAATGATTATAATGTAGTAGGAATAATTTCTTGAAACTATATAATCATCAGTATTAAACAAAATTCGTTTCTAAAATAAGCCACAGTGCTGGGGCTGCAGAATTCACCAGCTGCATATCTGCAGAAGTCTAAAAGAAAATTAGGTAAAGTTGGGGAACTTGATCGAGGGTGACCCGATGGCAACCTTTTCAATAACTACTACACCGTGGTGTAAGGGGGGAGCTTCTCCATTCCCTTGGATTGCTCCACTTTATCCTTACCTTATAATGCTGAGTGTTAAGCAAAACAGCATCAAGTACCCTTTTTTGAGTCTTTGGTATGACTCAACGTGGGATTGAATAACGGTCTCCAGGACTGTCGGCGAACACTCTACTCATTAGGCTAATCGCCAAGTGCAGAAGTTTAAGACTCCCCAAACGAATGTCCTGCTTATTGTGACACTATGAAGGGGGTGCGCCAAGCAGACGATCTTTTTGTTTTTGTTTTTTTATTTTTTGGGCGCGAAACCAATCAAAGACCTGAGCTCGAGATCTTCGACGGAAGTGGTCAAGGGAACGTGAGTCAGAGTGTTAGAAAAAGGAACTCAGAGAAGGCGGTTGGCGAAGGGTGAGGCAGAAGAGCAGTCGACAACGGTCAACAGAAGGAAGCAGTGAGGGAATGCCAGTCAGGATGAGTTGGCATTCCTAGTAGCTTTGTAGAAATTTCGCTAGAAATACACGCTAGCGTTAGTTTGCAGATACACAGGGAATGCAGTGTCACGGAACTGCCCTTCTTGCGCTTTGAGTTGACCTAAGCCCTTATTGTTCGTTTGTTCTTTGTTCTTTTTCTCCCACTACCTCGGTTGTATTTCTTGAAGCCATAAAGAAATGTGTGATACCCCTATTGGAACCACTAGATGAATCACCGGCCAAGACAGAATTGTTCAAAGACGTTGATAAGTACGGGGGGTCGAATGGGCTATGGTCACATTATGACATTGAAAAATCTGATTGTGAGGCTTCAGTTATGCTGGAGTTTTGGGGAATGCGGAATACTCCTTTATTGCCATCTCTTCCGGCCTGGAAGAGATGGCCTGGAGTGAAAGGGTCCCATCTATGGGTCAAATAGAACTAAACAGTGTACTTATGCTAGAGTGAATTGTTTTGACATTTAATTGTGTGTAAACATGAAACTATACTTATTCTAAACTGAATTGTTTGAAACTTTTATCAAAATGACTTAATTTGGCGTTAAATAACCCGAAAAGGGTTGATACGCCGTAAAACAAAACATCCAACTAACCTCTTCAGAAAAACGTAAATATAAAAGTACAATATACGCAGTTCTCTAACCATAGGAAAAATATTACCCCCAGATGAGTTGACATACCATTAAAATTAATCAATCAATCAGATTCTTGGTTCCAGGGGTCCAATGAATTGGGATGGGGGAAGTTAGAACAACTCTTCTGTAGTATAAGCGACCCTACAGTTAATTTAAATGCCTTAGTTTCTTTCGACTTTTTGGGTAATTTAATATAAAAGATTTCCTTGTAGAAAAACAGCTGTGATTCTATTTACTGAAGTTCGAACCCGCGTATGTCACATTTCAGCACATCAGTCTCTACGACACGGGATGTCCACTGTAAACAACCTTGTTGAAGGTATAAACTCGGCCTTCTTGTTTGAACTTTACTCACAGATCCGCAGGGAGGATGTTTTTAAAATACAAATCGTAATTTTGGGCAGTCGGATTAAATAAAAAAAAAGGATGTCAAAGTCACCTTCATACAGGAAGTGACATCATTTCGTTGAGTGTGCCTTTTCCTGTGATTTCCTTTAAAAGTAGATCTTCGCAATATTTGACAGATTCTAAAAGTTCCTGACAAAGACCATCCCATATTCAATAACAGGTAGGAAACAAGAAATCTTGACTCAACGTTAAATAGAGCGAAATAAAACGGCGGATATTATGCATCCTCTTTCTCTCTCTCTCTCTCTCGCACATATATACACGCGCAGACACACACACACACACACATATATATATATATATATATGCGCGTACTGATGGATGTAGTTTGCGTTTCACTAAGAGAAATGAAAGCATTAAGGTGTGCTTATTGTAATGGCTAAAGGTGTAGGAATTGAAATCAGTGACCTGAGTTCGAATCCTAACCGTGGCTGTTCGCATTTCACTTCACACTAATCCTCTTCGGAAAGACAAAATTCAACTTTACTCTCCACCAGCACTGAGTAAATAGTAGGTCAGACTTTGTATTTTTAGTCTCAATACAGCAATATAGCCGTTGAACATAACAGGATAAGAAAGTGTTCAAACCTCCGTCTGCAGTTCATATTGTGATAGTTGGGGTTAGCAACCGAGTCGATATGACGATATTGAGGGATCAGTTCCTGAGTCCATATCGTGTGATAGTGAGGAATCAGCGCACCCTAAGTCCAGTTTGCAAAATCTCTTGAGCATTTCTCGCCCCCAGAAAATAAGGTAAACCAGAAGAGAAATCCTTAATTTAATTTGTTCCTTTTATGGTCAGGCGTATTTTTTAGATACACAATTGCAAAAGCATCACCCCAATTTCTAGAGCTTCCCTCTTGGGCTCCCCTCATGCTCTGCCCTCCCCCAACCAATTGCAAAAATCTGACATCAAAATTAATGAATAAAGATATTTTTGATTGATTGAATTTTTGTAGAGCCTTCATTTTTTAAAAATTTTCTCATTTTTTCTTAAATGCCAAAAAAAAATTTTAAATGAAAATGTTTTCAATTATTAATTTTCAATCAAGTGAAAAAAAAAACTTAGAGGTTTTTTTATGCGGGAAAATTCCAGAGAATTTGTGAATAAAAGTTTTTACCCATGATTTTCCGTCTTTACTCCCGATTTGTTTTACTTCAAGTTTATATTAACCCTTTCTTTGCTGAGCAGCAAGACTTTGAAAACTAAACGCATACATTTGATTGAATATAACTAATTTTTTTTCTTTTTTTTTTTGTGGAATTGACCTGCAACTTGAACAGTTTCAACCAAATCCGGTGACCGATTGATCATTTTTCGGAAACCTATCACAACGCGGAAAAGGAGACATCAGCTCTTAACCAGCGAGACTGGGCAGGCTGTAAGGGTATAGTTTAGAGGTATAGATAAGAAATTGACTGGTGGATTTTGAAATGTGTCATTTAAGAAGAAGAAGAAGAATAGAGATACAAATGGAAGAAAAGAAGAGAAGTTTATTTCGTTCTTGGTATATCAGTCGTTATGGTCATTTAAAGCTGAAGTCGAAGCCATTCTTATTGAAGAACATACTATTTAACCCAGACCTGGAGGGATTCGAGATTTCATGCCTTTCTCGAGGATATTAGTCCGAGAGTGACGGTAAAAGCACAAAAGTGACTTCGTATTTCAGTCTCGCTTATACGTTCACTTTGGGACTAATGCCCTTGGGAAAGTCATCAACTTTTTTAGTCCATCAGTTATGGGTTAAATATTACAATTAATGTCCTTTTACAAGGATGGTTTTGGGATTAAATAACCCACAAAGGTTGATATGACATTAGACAAAGAAACCAAACCAAATGGTTATACGATATCAAATATTGCTCTCTTATTCATATTTGCTCACCGTCTTAAGCTTACAGTACCCTAATATTCACAATTTATACACAATTATAGATCAGAAAAGAACTTTTAAAGTCGTGTTCTTGTAAAAAAATATTTTAAAATCAATTTAAGATATCTTAAAACAATTTTTAATTTCTCTGATGAGATGTAGACGAAACAAAGGGACACCTTATTTAGAATTGTTTTAAGATATTTCAAATCGATTTTGAAATATCTTATGCATTTCAAATATAAACACGCTTTTAAAAGCTTTTTTTCTGATTCAGTACTTACCACAAAATACTTACACAATTACATATTGTAGCACGTATTCCTAACAGAAATCATTTATACGTGATAATGTAGTTTCAAGTAACTATTCTTATTTAATAAAAAAACATTTTTTGCACACAGCTATAAGGTTTCAAGTATTCCTATCTAGTACTAATAATCTACTAAGTGGGTAGAGTGTTCGCCAATGGCCTGTGAGACCAGGATTCAATCCCAGGTCAAGTCATACAATAGACGAGAGTAAAAGGGAGAAATTCAGGGAAGGGAGTAGCGCCCTCCCCTACACCTCAGTATAGTAACTACTGAAAAGTCGCCAACGACTTTATATGTTTTGAAGTTACAAATCCTATTTAATACGATTCATTTGTTTGAATATAGTTGTATGGTTTCAAGTATTCTTATCAAATATTGATAATTTATGCTCAACTATGTGGTTTAAAATATCTATTTCTATTTGGTAATAGACATTGTACTATTTTCTAGATTCGAGAATATTATTCTGTTTGTTTGGCTAGGGATTTTTCATTTCATGCCTAGATGACCAGTGATTTTTTTCTTTCCCTTCTTTACAATCGAGGTCGGAAGAGAAAGGCAATTCCACGCTTGAATAAATCCTTAGACGAAGGGTGACAGTTATACACGTCATGCTATTTTTGCGCTCACAGATCGATATGTGCAAAAGATTCGATCCTATAAGAGAGATCCGTGCACACTCGTCTAGAAGTCGAGATTTTTCGACTAAGATTTCATAGCAGACCATATTATCGCCTATTAACTAGTTCTCTATAATTTTTTTTTCAATTCAAAGTAAATCTCAATAATACCAAATTCACATTATATCTAAGCGAAAAATATTTCTTCAAAACGCGTATTCATAGTCGTTTGAGAGTTCTTCACATCAGCTTTAGCCGATGGTTTTCCGCTGGAGTTTGAGTGACAGCAAGTCTCATCAAGTCTCCAGGATTCTTCATCGTATTATGGCCGATATCAACAATGCTTTAGTTAGGGTAGTCTCAACTCGTTCTCAAATTTCCAAGTCCCCCAGTAACTGCACCAATCCTTTCGTGACTGTATGGAACGCACCATTTACAATTGTTTTCACTTTCACTTTCACTTTCATGTTCCATAGGTTTTTTTAGTTCCATCACTTTCATGCCTTATTATTATCATTATTTACTCCTTGAGAGTTTTTCACGTCAGCGTTAGCTGATAGTCTTTCTCTAAAGTTTGAGTGGCAGCAAGTCTCCTCATGTCTCTAGGACTCTTCTCAGTATTCTTCCCTATCTCAATAGTGTAGTAGTTTGGATGGTCTCCACTCGTCTTCTTATTTCCAAGTTCTCCAGGCCCTTTAGTAATCCTTCGGTGACTGTACCAAGAGCATCAATTACAATTGGTATAAACGACACTTTCATGTTCCACAACTTTTTCAATTCTCTAGCAAGGTCAAGGTATTTATCCTTCTTTTCACTTTCTTTCAATTTTATTTTGTGGTCAGCTAGGACAGCAAAGTCCACAACTCTGCAAGTTCTCTTTTTTTTTTGTTGGTTATTATAAGGTCTGGTCGTCTGGCCGAGATTAGGTGATCGTTTGTATGTCACAATCCCAAAGGAGTTTGTGTGCCTCATTCTCCAGGACAGGTGCTGGGTTGTGCATATACCATTAGTTCGCATACTCAAATTTTAATTCCTTGTAAATTTCGGTGTGGATCACCTTGCCCGCACACCCAATCGCGCCTAGTATTATATTCGTTTTGTGATAATTTGCTGCTTTCGCTTATTCTGCGATTGATCGTTTCGTCTCTATCACCACATAGCCAACATTTGCTGTTTTGTTGCGTCTTATCTATTCTTGTTTAGATATGATTGATTCTTATGGCGTTGTTGTGTGCTGCTATTGGGAGAGATTCATTTTCTCTCTTAAGGTTTCATTTTCTTAGCCATGTCTACGTTTTCTCTTGTGAGATATTGCTTGTTAGTCGCTTACAACGTCCATAGAGTCGTCTTGCGATTTTTTTTCACACCAACGGTAGCTTATAGTTTTTTCGAGAGTCTTAGTGACAGCAAGTTTCCTTAAGTCTCCAGGACCCTCCTCGGTATTCTGGCCGATCTTAACAATGCTATAGTTTGGATAGTTTTGATTCGTCCCACAATTTCCAATCTTTCAGCCCCCTTTCCAAGCATTTGGGGATCGTTTCAAACATTCTAGTTACTACTGGTATCACCGATACTTTCATGTTCCATAGTTTTTTGTTCTCTAGCAAGGTCTAAGCACTTTCCCTCTTTTCGCTTTCTTTTTATTTTACTCTCTTGTCCGTCGGGACGGCAACGTCCCCTGTACAGCAGGTTCTCTTTTTTGTTTGTTTATCATTACTAGGTCAAGTCTTCTAACAGGTATCAGGTGATATGTTTGTAAGTCAAAATCCCAGAGAATTCAATGCATCTCATTCTCCAGGAAGGATTCTAGTTTATGCATATACCATTTGGTAGCATGGTCAAGGTTCTATTACTTACACAATTCCCAGTAGATCACCTTCCCCACCCAATCCTGTCGAGTTTGATACTTTTTTGTGCTAGTTTACTGCATTTGATTATTTACTCATTAGAGTTTTTTCACATCAGCGTTAGCTGATGGTCTTTCATTGGAGTTTGAGCGACAGCAAGTCTCCTTAAGTCTCTAGGAATCTTCTCAGTATTCTGGCCGTTCTAAATAATGCTGTCGTTTGGGTGGTCTCCACTCGTCTGCCAACTTCCAAGTTCTCAGTCCCTTTAATAATCCTTTAATTACTGTACCAAAAGCACCAATCACAATTGGTATAATTCTCACCTTCATGTTCCATAGTTTTTTCAATTCCCTAACAAAGTCCAGGTACTTATCCTTCTTTTCACATTCTTTCAGTTTTATTCAGTAGTCAGCCGGTACAGCAAAGTTGATAATTTTGAAAATTCTCTTTTTTGTTGTTGTTGATTATTATTAGGGCTAGTCTTCTGGCCGAGATTTGGTGATCCGTTAGTATGTCAAAGTCCCATAGGAGTTTATGTGTGTTATTCCCTAGGATAGGTGCTGAGTTGTGCATATACCATTTGTTCGCATGGTCAAATTTCAATTTCTTGCACATTTCCCAGTGGATCACCTTGCCGACCCAGTCGTGTCTAGTCGTGTACTCCTGTGCTAATTTTTGCATTCACTTATTATGTGATTGATGGTTTCATCTCTGTCATTTGTTATTTTGTTGTGTCTTATCTATTCTCACTTTAATATGATTGGTTCTTACGGCGTTGTCCTGTGCTGCTATTTGGAGAGATTCTGTTTCTCTCATAAAGTTTCCTTTTCTTAGCCATGTCCAGGTTTTCTCGCGTGAGATGTTGTTTATTAGTCGTTTAAAACGCCCATAGAGTAGTTTTATTCCCATTTTTGTTTGGTTGTTATTGTCATTCTGTTGTCCATCGTATTATCAGTATCGTTTCTGGTGGCTGTAATCAGTCTTCCTTCGTGTATTTCTATGTAGTCTTCGAGTCGTCATGTCGATGTGTCAACGCTGTCTTCAATGCTGGTAAGTCCTCTTCCTCCCTCTTTTCTTGTTACATATAGTCTGTCAATGTCGTCTCTGGGATGTAATGCCTTATTAGTTTTCTTGCTCTTTGGTCCATTTGTTTAAGTTCATCTCTGATCCACTTCTGAAAGGGTCCCGAATATCTAACGAGGAGTACAGCACAGGTATGTATTCCTTTGATAAGGTTTCGGCAAGAGAGTTTTGTCTCGAGTAGTTTTCAAGTTATCTTGAGATATTCTTTTTGAATTTTGTCTTTCATTTGCACTTGTTTGATGGTGTCAGCCTCCAAGATGCCCAAGTATTTGTAGGGTTCCTTTTCTCCGAGCGTTCTAATCTTGCCTTGATTTGGCAGTTCCATTCCGTCAATTATATGTCGTTTGCCACTTTTCATTGTAAGCATGGCACATTTTTCTCTGCCAAATTCTATTCCTATGTCCTGACTGTATATTCTAACTGCGTCTATTAGAGTTTCCAGTACTTTTTTCTTTTTTTGCAAATAGTTTGATGTCATCCATGTATATCATGTGATTGATTTTTTCCTGTGATCTTCTTGTTATTATTATTATTATTATTGTTATTATCATTATACTCTTTTGTGAGTTTTTCACACCAGCGTTAGTTGATGGTTGTTCTCTGGGCTTTGAGTGGCATCAAGTCTCCTTGAGATCATTATTATTATTATCATTATTATTATTTTAAATTACAATTTTAGAGTTTCTTACAATCCTTCAATGGTTCTCTACCCAAGACCCATATCTTGACAGAAGGTAATGACTATATATATATATATATATATATATATATATATATATATATATGTATATTGCTGCCTGTTTTGGTATTTGTTTTTCCAATCACGTTGATTTTACTCTCCTAAACTCATGAACTGTTTTGCAACGTACTTTTTTATAGTATTTTATATTGTTATCTTGGTAATGTATTTATCTGTCTCTTGATCATACCGAAGACTCCCACTATCCATGGTACGGTGATAATGCCACAGTTTATATTTAATTTCTTGTTCCAGATTTTTGTGTTTACTACTTTTATGATATTCTTTGACTGATGTGTTATTATCTGTTGAGCCTTCTATATTAATTAGAAGGTTATTTTTTTCTTTTATAGTCCTTAACTACGAGATCTTGTCTATTACTCTTTATATTACTATCATTTGGGATTGCAAAACAGGTTTAAAATAGAAGCTCCCTTTGCTTCTGTTATTGGTTCTGGTTAATGTTTAGACCATTTTTCACAATCCAATATTCCATAGTATTTAAATACTTTCCAATCAATGTAATGCCTTTTTTTAAATACTCTATTGGTGTTACGATTAGGCAACAGGAAGCTAAATAGTCAACTGATTCAGTATTTTGTTTGCACAATCTCTATAATAGCTTTGATCCATGTTTGTTTTATTATTATTATTTTACTCATTTGAGAGATTTTCACTCTAGCGTTCGCTGATGGTTTCCACTGGAGTCTAAGTGAAATCAAGTCTTCTCAAGTCTCCAGGATTCTTCTCAGTATTCTAGCCGACCTCAACAATGCCATAGTTTGGATGGTCTCCACTCATCTTTTTATTTCCAAATATTCCAGTCTCTGTGCCAAATCTTTTGGTGACCGTACTGAGCACGCTGATTATAACTGGTATCCCTGTCATCTTCATGTTACGATTTTTTCAATTTTGGAGTAAGGTCTTAGTACTTATCTCTCCTTTTGCTTTCCTTCAGTTTTACCTTGTGATCAGCCTTTCACAAATCGGCTGGTTTTCTTTTTTTTCTTTTTTGCTTACTATCATTAGGTCTGGTTGTCTGACCGAGATTATTATTATTATCATTTTACTCTTTTGAGAGTTTTTCACACCATCGTTTGCTGGAGGCTTCTCACTTGAGTATGAGTGACACCAAGTCTCCTCTAGTCACCAGGACTCTTCTCAGTATTCTGGCCGATCTTAATAATGTAGTAGTTTGGATGGTCTCTACTGGGCCTCCAATCGCCTGAACAAAACTCTGGTGACTGTACTGGTCTTTATAAATTATATAGGTTAGAAATTCACCTATAAAAGATTTAAAAATATATTATTAGTCTATTTACTGCTTGATAAAAAAAAAATCTAGTGCAACAAAAGTTCAAACTTGCTTCCGGCGATATCGCCACTAGACGACGAATAATTCTATTTAATATTAATCATTCGTTTGCACCCAATTAAATTGATATACGTAAATGATTTTTACATAACACGTAAACCACAACGCCACGGTGTTTTTCTATAACATCATTTGGTTGAGAGTGCGTTTTCCTGTGATGTTCTTTCAATGTGAATGTGCTTCATATCTGACAGATTCTAAAATGTTCCTGACAAAGACCATCCTAGATTCTATAGCGGATATGAAGCAACAAATATTTCACCCAAAGAGTTGGCCTTAGAATACAGAGACTGTATCTCCTGAAGAAGCGTAAGACTTAACCTCTGCTAAAAGAAAGGGGGGCACCCAAATTATGATACTAAACTGCATTTAATGGTGAGGGTCTTGTTTTGGTGATCTGTGGAGTGTGGAGAATCCCTTCATTGTCATTACTCCCAGGTCTACATTTTAGGGTCCCATTTCTGGGTCAAAATGATCTGATTAAAAATTAATCGTATTCTGTGCTATTTAAATTTTAATCACTAAACCTTGACACACCGTCAAAAATAGGGATTGATATTGTCGACCGTAGATAACCAAATATGGTTTGAACCAAATAAAAATGATTTTTCTTTTTCTTTTGTTGTTGTTGTTGTTGTTGTTGTTTACATTCGGTCATTTTTAAACATCTGACACATCATAGCTACCATCGTCACCAAGACATACCCAAAGCACGTTTTCGCCATCCTTTCCTATCAGACATCTCTCGTTTGTCATCCAAACGGCAACCGGAGTTGATCTGATCCATACATAAGACTCTAACAGATATTACCACTTCGTGTTAGAGTGGACCTTGGAGTAATGGCCATGAAAAAGTACACCATACTCTATAGGGCCCCAGAACTGTTGTCTCACCATCAGATACAGTTTAATGTCATATTTTGGTAATTCTTGTAACTATTTTTACCCACTGGCACCACCACCTCACCTGAAGTCGCACGCCAACCCCTGGTCTTAATGGTTACCCATCTGCTCACAATAGTCTATATTCTTGAAAAAAAAGAAAGAGGTGTTACACAATAAAACCACCCTAATCCTCGAGGACAGTCTTGAGTCGAGAACGAAACATCCTGTAGATTAGCTACCAACTATTTAACTCAACATTAATTTCTTTTTATTTACTTGCTTTTCAATTCATATATTCTCTAATGGATGATATGTTTGAAATACAAATGAATCATCTAATCCTAACAAGAAAACTGGAACTAGAATTGATTACCAAAAAAAAAAAAAAAGAAAAAGAACTTGTCATTTGGAGGATTTTGCAGTTCTGACAGCCTACAAAGTGAAAATAAAAGAAAGCAAAGAGATAGTCCAATTCTTGGGCCCCACCAGAGAACTAAAAAAGCTAGGGAATATGAGAGTAAAGGTTGTACCAATCGTAGTTGATACAAGTGGAACGAACGCGAAGGGTTTGGAAAAGGGACTAATGGAATTGAAAATCAAAGGAAGAATCAAGACCATCTCGACTACAATATTTTTTATATCAGCTAGAATACTGAGAAGAGTCCTGCAGATCAGATGAGACTCGCAGTCACACAGACTCTAGCGAAAATCTGCGAGCTAAGGTCTATGTAAAAAAAACTCGCAAGGAATGAAATAATATCAAGAAAATTCTCTTAGACTTTGAGGTACAAACGGATCATCTACTCTTCACCAGAAGACAAGAACTTGGGTTGATTAACAAGAAAAAGAGAACTTGTCACTTGGTAGATTTTTGCCGTTTGAGCGGGCCACAAAGTGAAAATAAAAGACAGCAAAAAGATTTAAAAAATACTTGGACCAAGCCAGAGAACTAAAAAAAAATGTGGAGTATGAAGGTAACTAATGTAGTTGGTGCGCTTGGAAAGCTCTTTTAGGTTCTAGAAAGGATGTTGAGGAAATCGGAAGAAGAATTGATATCATCTTGGCTACAGCATTATTAAGATCGGCGAGAATACTGGGAAGAGTCCTGGAGACCTGATGAGACTAGCAGTCACCCAGACTCTAGTGAAAGACTGCTAGCTAAGGTTTGTGTAAAAAAACTCGAAAAGGAATGAAATGATATCGAGAAAATGAGATGCTTAAAATTCTCTTAGACTTTGAGGTCCAAACGGATCATCTACTCTTCACCAGAAGACAAGAACTTGGGTTGATTAACAAGAAAAAGAGAAATTGTTATTTTGGTAGATGTTGCCGTTTGGGCGGACCACAGAGTGAAAATAAAAGACAACAAAAAGTTTTTAAAAATACTTGGACCCAGTTAGAGAACTAAAAAAAAATGTGGAGTATGAAGGTAACTAATGCAGTTGGTGCGCTTGGAAAGCTCTTTGAAGTTCTAGAAAGGATATTGATAAATCGGAAGAAGAATCGATATCATCCTGGCCACAGCATTATTAAGATCAGCGAGAGTACTGAGAAGAGTCCTGTTGATCCGATAAGATTTGCTGTCACAAGAACTTCAGTGAAAGCCTCTCAGTTTACACAGATGTACAAAAAAACTCGCAAGGAGAGAAATAACAGCAATAATAATAATAATAATAATTTGAAACAGCAAAAATAAAAACGGGATTCATCCTGTAAACGGACTTAATATATATTTCTTTCACTCCAATTCATGGTATTACCGACATTCATAAAAAAATCCGAAGTCGCCCACATACGAACTCCCTACTTCATGAAAATGGTCGGAATGCAACGAAGATATACACGAGGTTCTTTTAATGAATTATGTAAATAGTTAGAGTCTTATGTATGGATCAGATCAAACGAGTTAGCAATGAAAAGTACTGTTTACAGTTGCACCTTTTTCAAGGAATTCAGCTGTCATTCATCTTTTCATGTCCTAAAAGACTGTAAACATGACCTTCCTTACTGACCGATGTGCCAGTAACTTTTTCTTTATCGGAGAGTCATTGTTTCCATTTTCGAATCAGGCTCATTGTGGCAAAGCCATACTTAGATCATTTATAAATATTTTTTGACTAAAATATATTTCCCATACACATCCCATATTTTGTTAATTTCATATAGTTTGTAATTCTCCACCAACAAAAATTTGACGACAAACCTCTGTTCAAACCTGAAGCATTTTGTTTGATTTGATGGCATAAAGAATTGCTTCAAAACAAATGTTTCTCTGACATAACGATGATTACTGCTATGAATCATCTCCACACAATGTAGTGTTTATATTTATGGGAACAAATTCTAAGAAAAGGATTTATTTTGTTTGTTTTCAAATACATTTCCCTTATCTACTGAATGACCCCCGAATATATATATCATGTATTGCATTGTAATATATACAGTAGATCAATATTCATGATTTCAATTCTCACCGTGTGCCTATGCGTCAATCCTTTGCACATTTTTAAGTCGAAGCACCTTTTGATCCAGCGGAAAGTAGGCCGCTGTATTTCCGTTTTCTATCAAAGGCTTCTACAGCCTCAAATCTTACTCTTGCAAATCAAACGAAACTAGGATTAGGGTCAGTATGGATAGTGTTGCACTTTTTATCTACTACTCCTTCATTATTATCATCATATTGTGCTGCTAGTATAGATTTTCCTGACTCTCTCTCTCTCTCTCTCACCACCCGTTGCTAAAATCCAGCAGGTCTTCTAGAATACATCCTGTGTCCGTACAGAGCTGTTGTAGATAATTTCTAGTTGGTTGTCCAACACTTGCACGTCCGTTTGAAGGGGTCCATTGGAGAAAGTCGCTTATAAGTCCGTCCTTACTTCTCTAGCAGTGTCCCGCATGTCTTGTTCGACCTATTCGAATGGTTTTAGAGTTGGGGCGTAGGTGGCCATACAGCTGCTGTTTTATGGGATGTTGCTTCTCATCTAGCGGCCATGAAGACCTCTTAGGATGCACACAATATGCCCATATCCAAAACATTGTCCTCATCCTTTCAGTCAGTTTATATTTTTTCAAGCTGCAGCTGTATCAGTAATACCGTCTGGTTGAATCGCTTGGACTCTAACGAAACGCTCGGGGAAGCTAGAGGATGGATCTAGTCAAATATGCTGCATGCTGTTTTAAACAAATCCTGAAAGCATCAGTCTACAAAATAGCAGCTGTACGGCCACTTGCCTATGATCTCCCACACTATTCAAATAACACGAACAAGGCATGCTAGATATTAATGATGAACTATGGTCGAACTCATAAGCGACGTTCTACTATGGACTACCATACATGGACATACCAGTATTGACTGACCAGTAAAAATTTGCATACATATGGACACTGGGTGTCGTCTCGGGAATTTGCCTGGGATGATGGGCGATAGGGACGGAGGAAGAGAAAGAGAGAGTCCAAGGAATCCGGGCTGTCAGCACACCTTGATAACGATGGTGATATATTCAAATGACTGTTGGTTCATGTCCCTTACTCACCTAGGAAAAATAAAACCTGCCAAAACTTACATTTATCAGTTCTGTGTGGACATAGGGTGCCGTCTCAAGGACTTAACAAATGCGATGGCCAATAGGGACGGATGGTGAGAGAGAGAGAGAGGGGGAAGAGAATGAAAGGAATTGTTGCTGTCGACCAACGTTGATGATGACATATAGATGATGATATTTCGACTTCGCTCTAATAAAATTGACAGTAGCTTGATATCCTGAGAAAAAAACTAGGACCCCCAGCTCCACCCAGTAAACTCCAGGATCTTAAATAAATGCAATTTGATATTGGTCTGACATCGTAGGATATTGAAACAACAATTAATCGAACGCTTCTTAGCAGATCGATATCTGCTTAGCCTTTATTCTCGTTGATATTGCTAAGTGGGTATTTCTAAGGCGAAATCATCTACCTCACTCATCAAAGGGAGAAGACTTGTTCGTGGGTAACAGGGTGGGTGATTGTTAAAGACAAAATTAATTTCTGGTCACAGAGAAAGAAAATAGGAAATAGATGAAAAGCAAAATGAATTTATTTATTTTTATTTTCATTTAAACTTTAGAGTTCATCATTTTGTGTCCCCCCCCACCAATTCACTAAATTCGTTTCAAGCACCTCAATAACTTTGTTAAGAATGTACATATCCGTCACTAACTTAAGAAAACGCCCTCATTTTGATTATATATATATATATATATATATATATATATATACACACACACACACGATGTCTAAAAAGTAACGGGACTGGGGGTTTGATGAGTTATGGGCGAAAGAGGGATAAGCAGATTGCATTATCATCTAACATGACCTCTTGGGAGTATATAACTGTAATCTTGGCTTTCGAAAACCATTGCATTTTTTTTGTTTTTTTACATCACGTCTCTTTAGGTTATTAAGCGATGAACACTGTGGAACAAGCAATGAATACCTAGCAACGAATAAACCTGAAATTTTCGTTCTGTCACAAATACATGAAATGCTTCAGAGATATCACCATGTGGCGCACAAATGTTTTTGAGTGGTACAAGTGTCAAACAAGGACGAGGTAAAAAGTAATTCTAGGAGAGGAAGACCTTCATCAAGCAGGAGTGAAGTCAACGTCGATCAGGTAAGGAAGGTGCTTGTGGCGATCATTGGTTAACAATTTGAATATTTGAAATATTATCATCGAAGATTGGGGTATGTCAAAAAAATGTGTTGAGCATCCGGCAGTTCCTGACTGGAAGGAATGTAACCGAACTGGAACAACCTCTCTATACATCTAATCTTGATCCTTGTAACATTTTCTTTTTCCCCAAAATCAAGGTGATCATAAAGGAAATCCATTTTGAAAGCATTAAAGCAATCTGAAATAGCCCGTAAATCTCAAAAGATATTGATTTTTTAACAAAATTCCCATCTCAATAATATGAATTTTCCTACAATACCCTATATCTCGCAAATGATATGTTTTTAAAACCCTGCATTTAACACATCAAAATATCTAAAATGTACACCCATTTTATGTTTTAAATCGAAATAAAAAAGAAATTTTTTTCAAAAATTCGGTGGTGAGGCTCTAAAAATCGCAAAAATAAGAAGTCCCCAACTTATTTGTATTAAACTGGAATACTGTATATCATATAACGGAATAAGCCAATAGACAAATAAAAACGTGAAATTAAAAGAAACAGTAAAGAAAGACTAAAAGTATGAAAAATTATAATTTCAATCAAATATTTGCACATGAATGGAATTTTGACTTTAAGTAACCCATAAGGAGTTGATATACCATTAAACAAATAAATGAATCCTTTACAAATGAATAAAAATTCGATAGAAAATATCCCGTAACAAGTTTATATATCCTTAAAAAACTACACTACGACAAGAGCAGTTTTCAATACAAGGCTAATTTTAGGCATAGCACAACTGGTTTTTCCTTCTCTTGAATTGGTTCACATAGTAAAGTCTAAATAACCCTATTAACTTTTCTTATAAAAGATAAGTTAGTTCTTTTCCAATGGTATTAGCGTAAAGTGAATGCTAGGAAGAGCTAGCGTCCAAGCTGTTTGTTCAATTATATCTAGTTTCTCTAAATTTTCATGGAGTTAATTTTAGATAATACAAAATGTTTAATCTATAAATTCATTTATCTTATACATTTTTAACTTTATTTTCAATGATTATTGAATAAACATTACTTAATTAACATCTTAACATTTTTTCTAGTCGCATGTTTAGATTTGTTTCAGGATATTGCATGTTTCTGATGTGGTATTTATCCGACTTTGCACCAAGTTAGTAATTGACACGAGGGAAACCACGCATGAATCGAGTCATGAGTGGCACTTACAAAAATGCTTGGTCTCTTCTATATTGCCCCTTTTAAGGGGCTCCCCAGATACCAAGCAATAAATTGTCCTGCCAAGAAGATATTGTTTGGAGATGAAAGTCTCCTGGGATTTTAGTGGTCACCTTAAAATACGTTGTGACGTGACTAGGAAGCTGACAGCTGCATCAAGTAAAACTGAACCTCCTGTGGTAAACGAGAAAACCTTACTGCCAATTGCTTGTTTGAAGAGATCTGTCAAATGATGTAAACACTGTTGGCTTTTGGAAAAGCATTCGAAGACTGCAACAGGTGCACCATCTTCTAGTGCAACGATGCATATGATGGCCAGTCATTGCACGATGAAAATCTCCCAACCAATTTATTTAGAGGCGGACGTGCATTGCTTTTGGAAAAGAAAGAAAAGCTTTGGGGAGAGGATGACTATTTCTATGTATATCTCCTCGTACAGAGGGGAACTACTCTCTCTCTCTCTTCTGAAAGAAAAAGAAACGAAATATAAGAGACACTGAAAGATATTTTGATGCATCTCTCCTCATCGACAGAGAGAAAAAGGGACAAATATTGTAGAACCTCTTCTCAAAAAGTAGAAAAAATTCGAAAAGAGGATGTGGAGGGGAGCTCTTAATTTTTTTTTCCGAGTTACAGACAGAAGAGCAAAAACAAATTAAGACTGGTGGAAGACTTTTTCTCTTCACATATGCTAGAAAAAATGTAAGTTGAAAAATAGTTTAATTTCTTGGCGATAGACGATATTATGAGTGCGTTTTTTCGTTATAAAATGACAAAGGGGAATTACACTGTCTTATTTCTCAGAGAGACAAAGAAAATAGGAGACAATTTAAGATAGAAAATCCAAAGAATTTTATAGGGAAAGAGTTCTGCGTAGTGCCACTTTTAAATGTAAGAATGAGAGAAAAAAGTAAGGAGTTGGTTTAGTGTTTTTTTGTTTTTTTAAACCTTCGCTAATGATCAAATGAAGTGAGAACGAGAGAAAACTTGGCTCGACGGCTTTTGAGAGAATATGATGGTTTGGTTTGTTCGGTTTTATGGCATATCAACCTTTGTAGGTTATTTAATGCCAAATCCATTTTTATGTAAATAATCTGTTCTATTGAAAACAGTTCAGTTTAGCATAAGTACACAGTTTAATTGTCAAAAACATTTCCATTTCAAACTATTCAAGCAGTTATATGTAATAATTCAGTTAAATGTAAATACAGTTTTAATGTCGAAAAACAGTTCTATTTGAAATAATTCAGTTAAGCATAAGCTCGCGGTTTAAGTGTAAGTACGGTTTAATTGTCAAAAACGTTTCTATTTCAAGCTATTCAGTTTACTCCATTTAAGCATAAGTATGCTGTTAGTTCTATTTAACCCATAGATAGGGCCCTATCAGGTGCTACCACTCCGGGCCTGAGTGGACCTGGGAGCGATGGCAATGAAGGGGTACTCCGCATTCCCCAAAGCTCCAGCACTGCTGGAACCTCACCATCAGATTGTTTAGTGTCATATCAGGACACTCGTTAGGGGTTTTTTACCCCTCTGAAGAGGTGCAGTCAGTGTATTCTACAGCCCCAGCTGACTGGGCAATACACAGATTTAAATGTCAGAGTTCTATTTCAGATAATTCAGTTCAGCATAAGTACACAGTTTAGACGTCAAAAACAGTTCTATTTCGAGCAATTCAGTTCAGCACTAGTACGCAGTTCCAATGTCAAAACAGTTCTATTTTAAACAATTCAGTTTAGCATAAATACGCAGTTTAAATGCAAAAATCAGTATAGTGAAAGAAGCACGGTTTTGTTCTATTTAACCAATAGATAGGACCCTTATCAGTTGCATATCTAGGACACTCGTTGGGGGTGGGGTCTTACCCCTCTGCAGAGAAGCAGTCGGTGTATTCTACAGCCCCAGCCGACTGGGCAAGAGAGAATGTGAGTTTGTGTCGGAATTAGGGAAAAATAAAGATGCAGTTGATAAAATTGAAGTGTGAAAGTGAAAACAAATGAGAAAGATGATCTCAATTCTGGTTTCTTTGTTTCCTCCTTACACCGGTTAGAATATTCTTAACCGAAAATTTTTTGCAGCGATAAATAACGCGAGTATAAACCCCAACCCTGGCAAGAGTTAATTAATACCGTTACGTATTCTTCTAAAAAGTATGGATTTAGCATTAAATAACCCACGAGTCTTGATATGCCATTAAACAAAGGAACCGAACGGGAATAATGTCAGGGAAAATACTAATTTCGCAGTATGCGTTTGCGTGTATATGTATACATACACACACACACGCTGGCTGTGTCCCCTACGGAGATCTTTGTATGACACTTAATTGCAGCTGATCGTGAGAATAATTAAGAAAATTTGTGGAGTGCCCTTTTCAATGAGTACTAATGGGGGATCTCATCTAGCGTTTAAATAGATCTGGTAAAAATTATTTGTATTAGGTGTTTTGGGGTGTTAGAGTAAAACTCATAAAAACATGAAAAATGTACATAGGATCGAGTAAGCAACACTATTCGATAATCTCTAGGCATGAAAATAACCTTAGTTTAATATATATATATATATATATATATATATATATAGTGTTGCTCGCTCGTATTTCAATCTACTGTTGTCATTCGTCTATCATCCATTGTTTCCGGTAGATGTTCTAAACTACGTCCACTGTCCGTAAAGTGTGGAGAACGTTGCTTTGGAGTTCATCCTTATTTCTCCAGCAATGTTCCGCATCCCTTGTTCATCTTTTTTGGATGCTTTTAGAGATGGGAGATAGAGAGGCGTACAGTTTGCAGTTTTGTGGAATGTTACTTCGAGGATTTCAGTAGAGCCCCAAGCATTCTTGTGCAATTACTTTATACACTTTGTCAGAGTCCATTTGGTACATCCATATAGTACCATCGACACAACCACTGCTCGGAAAAAATTACTTTATTTTGTTGGATAAGTCTGACTTCCACATGATCGATAACCTATCGATAGTCGTGCGTACCTTCGCTAGTCGTATATTAGCGTCATTTTTGGTAGATGAGACGTTGCTTCCAAAGTAAGTAAACTCGTCCACTATATTTACCTGTGCTCTGTCGTCTGCGTCCGTAATAGTTTGTGCTGGGTATCGTTTGCGTCTTGGCTTTAGTATAAAGCTATTTTTCGAACGTCGATAGATCAAAGTGTGTGTATATATAAAATCTTTTTGACTTCTACCCCTTCAAATACTTTAATGAAGGTTTAATGTTTACAAATAATTCCTACTATGAATAAAAAATAGTCAACTGAACGCCTTGTGTAATTCTATATTTGTACATTTTTCTTGCACGTATGCATATCTCCTTGAAACCAATTCTTTTTCTGTAATTCTTAATCTAAGTCACCTAAACACCGGGTGCAACATACTTCCAAGGAAGTCAGAAGAATCTATCCGAAGTGTTGAATGATGAATATATTCGAATAACGTTTATTATATACCCCACCCAGTCGCTTTTCTAACCACCCTAATCCCTGGTTTTCCAGAGTCCAGACATTTTCGCCAGGTAGTTACTGTACAAACTGCTTTGTCCCAGGAGGAATTCCTAAGCGCATACTTTCTAAGTAAAGTTGAGTTTATCGCTTGGCACCTTAGGCACACCGGAAAAATGGAGAATGCTGACGGGATCAAGTATTTTTTTTTTCTGACGATGCACACGGGTCGATTTGTTTGTGCACCCCCGGACAATAAAATGACCTTGAGTCAAAGCCAGGCTGATAGGAGGGGCATCAAACGCGATTCCTTCCCCTCGAATCAATCATTTGATATTGTGCAAATAAAATATCAATCATCCTGTGTTTCCATAAATCTAAATTTGTATTCAAAGATAATTGGCTTGTTTAGGAATTCCTTCAAGGAACTTTCATTTTCAGATTCTAAATATATTCCTGCAAAAGAATGGCAAAGATAACATTGAAACCAGGCTTTGAACAAACGTTCCTAAAGGATTTCAAACAGCCCCTAAAAAGCAGATGTATATGAATAAGGAACAGTACCCACCCACAGAAGAAAAAAATATACAAAAATCACTTCAATCTAGTTCTCTTACTGTAAATAGCCCCAATATATTTAATTTATTTTCCCCAGTCATAAAAAATGAAACGAAAATAATCAAATAAAGCGAATGTAGAGTTCAAAAGAAACGTGTTGGAATTACATTATCCAATTTTGTTCCGTACAATTTCGTTTCACTTTTTCCATAATTTCATTCAAGTATTGCGGGCTAGAATTGGCGCGGTGGGGAATACATTAATTCTTTTTTCATTGTCGCATTATCCGATATTTTTCTCCAGCTCCTTACGTCATGTTTTGAGATATATATATATATATATATATATATATATATATATATATATATATATGCTGCACCCAAAAGAACATGGAATCGGTATTGAAATGTAAGCCGCGAAACAAGAAATATTCCCCCGAATACTTAATTCGAAGTCGTTAGTTGCAATGAAGACCTATTTGGAATATCTAAACACAAAACCGTAGGAGGGACAAATATAGTGGGTAAATATTCATTTTCCAGCTTTGTGGTAAACTAGTAACACTCGAGAATCGATTGGTAAATCATCATCCAAGCGTTTAATATGAATCCAAGTGGTGCAGGCATACAGCAGTATTAACACAACTACAGCTTAGAATATCCGCTTTATTTTATCAGAATGATCAGATGTTCCTCTGGTCGCTAAGATATCGATAGCAATCCAAGTTTTATCTATGATTATAGTGTCATAACTTGCAGATTACAACTGAAGTATGTGAACACCCGAGTCAAAGAGGCTTCTTCTGAGCGAAATGGAAGGAATTGGCAGTAACGTTTGGTCTTTTACCACATGATGAAGCTGTCAGCCTCCTAGACACGCCTCAACACGTTTTAAAAGGAGATCACCAAATCTCAAAAGACTTCCACCTATGGTCAATATCTGCTTAGCAGGACAACTTATAGCTTTGTAGCTGGGGCGTCCGTTAAAGAATACAATAGACCAAGCATTTCTGGGAGGGCTAAGCATGTCTCAATTCCTCAATGGCTTCCCACATAAAATGGTTCGTATCAAATCCTAACAAGATGCAAAATCGGATATATACCGCATTAATAACTGGGTTTGTCTTGAAATAAACTAAAACTTGAAACACGAATTAATAAATAAGATGCTAACAATAGGCAATGTTGGAGGCATTAAAAATAAATGAAATTTATAGAATTAACTATTTAGTTTTATTTAAAATAGGCTTTAAAAAATCAGAAACTGTATAATCGAATAGCGAGAGTTTGGATACTTCCCACTCATATAAGTTACGTAAAGTTATTGAATGAAGTCAATCTTCTAATTTAGTATTAAATCTGTAGTTTTAAGTAGAAAAGTAATAATTTTAAAAAATTTACTATAATTCTAACCGACAATAATATAGAAACGGAAGTGGGCTAAATGAGGAGATAACTCTTCTCCCATCTATCCCACCCTTCTTTCCTGTGTCTATTCTGATTTATTTTATCCATAAGATCTGAAGTCCCGTTATTTTTTTCGTGTTTTGATTTTATGCACGTAGATAAGGCAAAATATACGATTTTTAAAAACATTTTAAAGTTCTAAAAACACATCATGGAGAATGTGACGTAAATAACTAAAGAAATTTTGACAGAGGTGTTGAAATAGTTTGGTAACAGACTCCATTATAACATGTAGCTGAAAACTTGCCCAATCTAACGGTTCAATACCGGAGGAATAACTTTCGGGTCAACGTGAGAGATTAATCATCAACGTATAAATATTACAGCTGAGAGAAAAAAAAACTGAATTGTTAGACTTTAAATACATTTTAACTGAACTAAAAAAATCCAAGAAATATTCTATATTTTTTAAGGTTCGAGCCCGCTCATATCTTAATATTCTTCAACTTCCTCGTCTTCCTCTTCAGCATCGACTGAATCAATACCAACTTCCTCATAGTCTCTTTCCAGGGCAGCCAAGTCTTCACGAGCTTCAGAAAACTCACCTTCTTCCATACCTTCTCCCACATACCAGTGAACAAAGGCGCGTTTAGCATACATGAGATCAAATTTGTGATCGAGTCTGGCCCAGGCTTCAGCAATGGCCGTCGTATTACTCAACATGCAAACAGCACGGTGAACTTTAGCCAAATCTCCCCCGGGAACATTTGTAGGGGGTTGGTAATTAATACCAACCTTAAAACCAGTCGGGCACCAATCGACAAACTGAATGCTGCGTTTCATCTTGATTGCTGCAATAGCTGCGTTGACATCTTTAGGAACAACATCACCACGGTACAACATACAGCAGGCCATGTATTTGCCATGACGTGGGTCGCATTTGACCATCTGATTAGACGGCTCAAAACACGCGTTGGTAATTTCCGCCACTGTCAGCTGTTCATGGTAAGCTTTCTCAACAGAAATGATTGGTGAGTAGGTCACCAGTGGGAAGTGGATCCGAGGGTAGGGAACCAAATTCGTCTGAAATTCAGTCAGGTCAACATTGAGGGCACCATCGAACCGGAGAGATGCAGTGATTGAACTTACAACCTGAGCAATGAGACGATTCAAATTAGGGTAAGAAGGACGCTCAATGTCTAGATTTCTCCGACAGATATCAAAAATGGCTTCGTTATCCACCATGAACGAACAATCTGAATGTTCAAGAGTTGTGTGAGTGGTTAGAATAGAGTTGTACGGTTCAACAACAGCAGTGGCCACTTGTGGCGCTGGATAAATGGAAAATTCTAGTTTAGACTTTTTACCATAATCAACGCTAAGTCGTTCCATGAGGAGAGATGTGAAGCCAGAACCGGTGCCTCCACCAAAACTATGAAAGATTAGGAAGCCTTGCAATCCAGTACATTGGTCAGTGAGTTTACGGATTCTGTCTAAGACAAGATCAATTATTTCTTTGCCAATGGTGTAATGACCCCGAGCATAGTTGTTGGCTGCATCTTCTTTGCCTGTAATAAGTTGTTCAGGATGGAAGAGTTGTCTGTATTTTCCAGTCCGGACTTCATCTGAAAAGACAAAACGATAAGTCACGATCATCAAGGATTTTACAATTACTGAGGCTAACTTCACATTGTGTCGTATTGAAACGTAAATCTTACTTCGCTCATTCGTTACCAGCATTATTTTTTGTATCCAAATATTTCATTACACATTGTAACTGATATTTAATTTCAGCGATTGTGTAAGAACTTGAATAAGACAAAACAGTAGGTAAGGGTTTGACTATCACCTATTACCTCTATACTTCTGGGTTTGTGCAAACTAAACTAATAGAAATGTCATCTTGCAATCGATGATATTCACTCACTTCATATTTAAGCTCTAACGTTTTGAGTTAAATCCAGCATTAAAATTTTAAGCTGACCCAACGTATTGTCCTATTACCACTTAGATCATACTAAGATTCTTCGTAACGAGACACCCCTGCCGAAATAGGAAAATAAAGAATTCGCCATTATTCAAGTATAGACAGCAGTTATTACAGCTTGCAAAATCTGAGCAAAACAAAATGTTTTTGCATTCATACAAAAATATGTAATACCAATCAACATACACGTTTAAGTCTTTATCTGGGTGCATTTTGAAGACGACTTATTTCGGTTTAGATTTTTTGGACCGTTGTCTGAATCTTTCGGGGGAATTCTTAATTCCACGAAAAATTAATGAATATACAATTTCATATTCTATTTTGTGGATATTTTGACTTCTATATTATATCCTATTTTGCTGATGCCGAGGAAAGTTCGCAGCTCTTTTTAGCCTTCAGTTTGTTGGAGCTTAGAACTTCAGATATCTGATAAGCAAAAATTTATTCAATAATGCATTTCCATTGCTAATTCGTGATGAATGATAGCACAGGACAAGTCCAGTGGGGTCCAACAGCAGAGGAGAGGCTTCTCACCCGTTTTGACATGGAGTCAACTTATAGAGCAAAGTCTAAACTCATCCATGGAAAATAACTAAAATACTTTATACCCTCAGAATTGTTATTCGTGTTCGCCGAGGCAACCAGGCTTAAATCAGTCCCTGTGGAGGGGAGTAGGCTCCCTATGGAACTGAAAAGCATCTTATATGAAGGAGAAATATCTGTAAAAGAACGTCTCATTGATTAAAAGGGAGGATGGAAGAATATCACTTGTCTGCAGGGAGGGTATGTAAAGGGACTTAACGAATGGAGGAACGAGTGGAATTTTAACATTACATGAAACCAAGGTGAGCGCCTTGGATTTGGGATTTTTGAAGATTTTTTTCTTTGCTTACCTACGACAGAGGGTTCCAAATCGATGAATACGGCCCTGGGTACATGTTTACCGGCACCAGTCTCACTAAAAAAAGTATTGAAGGAATCATCACCCGTTCGGGCTGTTGTGGTAGATTCTATTTGACCATCAGGTTTGATGCCATGTTCCAGGCAATACAACTCCCAACAGGCGTTACCCATCTGGACACCGGCTTGACCAACGTGGATACTGATACATTCACGCTGAAATAAATTTTGTAATTTTAATAAAACCAGTTACTCAAATAGCGAGGAGTGATATATCAAGTAATTCTTAACTAAGCTCGATGCATTTTCATTTTAACGTCCATTTCTTTAGGTGAAAGCCGTTTTTCGTACGGTTTGATTTCGTGTTTAATGCAAAAGCCAGCCTTGTCGAAAAGGCAGTAGTGATACTTTTTAAGCCATAGCTGAAAGGGCAAGTACCTTTCTCGAGGGTACGCGTTTGAGTACTTTGAAGTTCGAATTCCCTTACAATGTCACAGTCCAGCATTTAATTTATTTTGCCACGAAGATTGCCTTTTGTAGGCGGATTTTGTGCAAATTACCTTCGAAACTAGCGGAACGTAATAGTTCACCTATGTCAGCTGTTAGTAATGTAGAGGGGGGGTCCCTGTTCTCAAATAAGGGAACCATAGAAAACTGTTTCATGCCAGATTTATTTAAATCCTAGCCCTTTCTAATTTTTCTCGTAAAACTTAACAAAACTGAGGTAATAATGGAAAGCGAACGTTTACACGAAGCCCTACTAGTATTCAAGGAATTATATACTGGTCAACAGCGAACACGAACAGGCGTTCACTGGAAAACAGAGGCAAGAGAATAAAAAAGGAGAAACTATAATCGTCAAAATGGCTCATTTGCTACGATGGGCGTAAAGAGAAAAGTGAAAATATTGTCATGTGTATAAGACAATAAGGGTGTTATGGTAAAATAAGTCCATGTGATGACCAAAGTCAGGTTATATAACCTAATTGTATCTTACAACGGGATTAGAATTAAATTGTTTTCAAAATAGAGCTTGCTTCAGATTTAACAAAAAAAAAAAAAAATGAGTTGCTAGTGTAAAATAATGTAGTCCTATCTTACTGCGGGATAGACGATTTTTCCGCGATCTTATTTACTAAGCTTTACCTTGAGTATCTGTTCTAAAGTGGTTACCCATCCAAGTAGCGACTAAACTCAATGTTGCTTAACTTATTTAACAAGCTTTAAATAGTTTGGTTCAGACATTCTGATGACCATAGAAGCAACTGTTAGGTTGTCAGCCATCTTAGCACAATGTGTTCTCATTGCCTCCAGGATCAATAAAACCTAATTTTGGTTCAGATTTAAAAAAAAAAAAAAAAAAAAAAAAAGTTGTGAGGATCAAATTCACCTCTTCTGTAGCAAAGAGACATTTAAAGCTGACAAATATTTCGTCTATAGTATCAAGGGCAAATCAAGTGACTGTATGAATGCTTAGAAATATTTTAAAATGCTAAATGATTTAAAGGAATGTATAAAAATAAGAAATCATTGAACTTTGTACTCGTGCCTTGGCTTCAGCGTCTGACAAGAAAGTTGCAGTGTAATACAGGGGGGGGGTCCAAAAGGTTTCAATTCAAGACATTGGGAGAGAGGGGAAAAGTGATCTAAGCGAAAATTTCAAAATATTGAAGTGGAATTGTTATAATGGTAAGCACTTTTCAGATCGAACAGTAAATATACGGTCAAAGTAAATTTCAAAAACTAATCGGAATTTTTGAAGTTGCTTAATCAGATTAAAACAGAAATAGCTTATAGGACCGAATTCGATAATTTTGGATTAGCAAGAAATTAAGGGGGGTAGTTTGTGGAACTATCCCGTTAAATAGTCAACATTTCAAATAGAAAGCGACCTAAGCAAGTTTTTACCTTCCATGAGCCAAGTTGTGATATTTAGGCGGATGTTTAAGTTTAACATTAAGTTTTGTTAGTTATCACCATCATAATTGAAGCGTGCGTGGGTGTGTTGGTTCACGCGCGTCTATGTAAATACGTCTTTGGAAGATTTAAATCGTTCGAGTGGGCATAGAAACAAATGTTAGATTATAAAGATTTCAGTCTAAGACGTACCCATAAGAGTTGATATGCCGTTAAACGAATAAGCAAAAAAAGTTCCGTCAATAATGTCATTTTTGTTGATAGTCAGTTCCTTACACAAATTAACCTGTTAACCAAGTGGAATTTTGCTAAGCCCCACCACAAAAAAAAAAAAAAAAAAAAAAAAAAAAAAAAACACACAAACGAAAAAAACTTTCCTTGGCTAATTCAAACCACATATTCGAACCGTATCGCCCTTCACACATCAAAACAAGGGACACGTTCTGTTGAACGAAGACCTCAAGCCACTGTGTTTAAAAAAAACAAAAAAAACCTACAGACTACACACAAAACTTAAGTGTAAGGGCAGTGCTGGTGAAGTAAGGACGAATTTATTAGCGATGTTTTACGGACCACTACACATGGACAGTGTTAACTGACTGGCAAAGACTTGTACAAATCTGTGTGGAAACTAAATGCAGTCCTACCAGGATGATAAGTAATAAGAGACGGGTGGCAAGAATAAAAGTCTGCGCTATCGGCACAACTGAATGAAAATAAAGGATTCAATTAACAAGAGACATTAAACGAAAGCGTCAGTCGGTATGATATTGATAACTTGCTAAGAATGCCCCCCTTAGCAAATAAGCATGGTATTATTCTTTGCCGAATATTAAAAAACATACTTACCATCACGTTTTATTTTTTTATTTTTTTTTTTTTTAAGTACCAGGGTGAAGAAAAGAAAAAGCCTACTCGTCTCCCTATGTTATATAGCAAGAAACAGGTAGTTCCTTCATAGATCGTGAGGGGGAGGTATTTGTGGTCTCCTTATAGGTTGGTTATATCCCCTACGTTTGTCGCATTTCGGCATTTTAGAGTAGGGGTGAATAGATACTTACATTCTTTGCATTTTATTCGTTATAACAATTTATTATATATAGAAGCGTTCGTGTGTTCTGCGGCGATCAACGGTTCAATTCCTAGACGAAGCAGTTTGCGTGTCACTTTACGCTAATACCATTGGAAAAGAACTAACTTATCTTTTCTAAGAAGAGTTAATTGGATTATTTAGACTTTACTATGTGAACCAATTCAAGAAAAGGAAAAACCAGTTGTACTTTGCTTAAAATTAGCCTTGTATTGCAAACTGCTCTTGTAGTGGTGTGTTTTTTTAAGGATATATAAACTTCTTACGGGATATTTTCTATCGATTTTTATTCATTTGTAAAGGATTAATTTATTTGTTTAACGGTATATCAACTCCTTATGTGTTACTTAAAGTCAAAATTCAATTCATGTGCAAATATTTGATTGAAATTATAATTTTTCATATTTTTAGTCTTTCTTTGCTGTTTCTTTTAATTTCACGTTTTTATTTGTCTATTGGCTTATTCCGTTATATGATATACAGTATTCCAGTTTAACACAAATAATTTTCAGTTTAATAATAGATTAAGTCAATCCATATATAATGTATCTTAACAGGTACTTCTCCTCAGTACCGAAATCGACCTGGGAGTAATCGCAATGAATAGGTGAATTTTTATTCTCAGAGTGGTCCAGAATTGGAGCCTCACTACCGGATTCTTTTTCTTTTTTTTTAAATTTTCTTTTTTATTTCGATTTAAAACAAGAAATGGGTGTATATTTTAGTGATTCAAATATTTCAAATGCAGGGTTTTAAAAACGTATATTATTTGGAAGATCGTCATCATTTGAGATGTAGGGAGTATTTCGGAAAAATCGATTTCCTTTGAGATTTACGGGGTATTTCGGAAAAATTGACATTATTTAAGATGAAGGCAATATTTTGGAAAAATCTATATAATCTAAGTATATAATAGTAAGTAAAGTTGGCGACCGTAGTCAAGGGCGACCAGAAGGCTCCCTTTTCAATAGCTACTACACCAGGGTGTAGTGGAGGGTGCTACTCCTTTCCCAGGATTTCTCCACTTTACCCTTGGTACGTACCTTATGACGCGACCTGGGATTGAACCCAGGTCTCCCGAAACATCGGCGAACACTCTACCCTCTAGGCCAACCAAATAATCTCAGAGTTTACCAGAACGAAAAGAACAAACTTTGAAAAAGAAAAAAAATCGACATTAAACATAGATCGTTGTGTTGTTTCTTCACATGCTGTTAAAATTTTTCCGAAACACCTTAAATTATTGTTTGAAGATTTTGTTTTTGTTAAGCGATTTTTTTTTATATGTAAGAAATTATTAAAGATCAAATAGTCGATTTTTAACGGATGTTGAGAATTATGATCCGAGGACCAATCTGGACATTGATACGGCACAATCAAAGGTAAGCCATTCGATCTAACCAGCGATTTGGTTTGGTACTTCACCGATCGATTCATCAAATGAGCAATAATGATTGGATGAATTGATTACCGTAATAAGCCGTATTTTATTACAATCAGTGTGCAATAGTAATTATAACTTGCAGTTATACGTCAACCCAACATTCGTTCCCTAACTTGTTACTCTCATAGGATTTGGTCAGAAATGACAACACAGGAATATTAAACTTAATTTCAAGAAGTTGTATACCAATAGCCAATGGCACTAAATCGTTTTTCAAAGAGAATATTTTTGCGTATAATTCCTTATTAAACTTTACATCATCAAAACCCTGTCATCAAAAATATAAATTAATGTATATAAACAAGATCTTCAAAGGATTATTTTAAAGAAATATTTGCCAACGTTAAACGTTTCAGTTTATAGACCTCCATCAGGGCATATGAGTAATTAAATAAAACTAAAATGATGAGAAAATTTTAAAACATACAATTTCCTTTGTTAGAATTCTGTTCCAAATTGGTGTGATATAATTAGCGTTCCAAAATTTATAGATATGAAAAAAGTTGCAACAGAACCCAAACTGAAACAGAACGCTACTAATGGAAAAAGAATGATTTAAAACTTTCTCATCTTTATCGTTTTAATTAATAACTTACACACCTTGATTAATGTCTACAAACAAAAACGTTAAACGTTGAAAAATATTTGTAATTATGAATTGTGACATATCTATATTTTTGGTAAGGAGTTCCAATGCTGCAGATTCTGGTCTAGCAGTAGCGATGGATGATAGGGACGGATAGCAAGAAAGGGTAAGGAAACTCTGTACTATCCACACGACATGATGATTACGTATGAGTACGCTTGTTGGCCGAGCGGTCTAAGACTTAGTCTAACGTAAAGTTGGATGGGTTTCGATCCCGGCTTCGAATGTCCTACGTGTCTAGCCACACTGAAGAGTTCTGAGAGAACGAAGTCTGTCTGTGGATGACAATATATATATATAGAGAGAGAGAGAGAGAGAGTAGCTGCATTTCAGTTTGCGCAAATATCCTTGGAAAACTCAGGACTCAATAAGTTCTCCCGCAGCTATGCGAAAATAGTAGGGCAAACTGGGTTCTTTACCTTTAATTATAGGTAACCCTTCAAGGAAGGAAAACCGGCTTTACTCGACTTAAAAATTCATCTTGTGTTACATCCGATCCATGATAGAAAGATTGGGTATATGCACACACACACACACACAATTTAACCCTGCATGGCTGGAAAATCATGCCTAAAAGGTTTACCTTGTGTCACATCCTTGATACGGTCGAGGTGTTTGTTAAAAACAGTTTGAGCCCAAAATAGGCGTTTGTTTTCGTGATACAATTTTGTGTATAACCAATGCACATAGAAGCATTGACTTATATGTGAACATGAAGTCATCTCCCCTTTTAAGTGGCAAGTCTCTAAAATTAGTAGAGCAGTTCACATACCTCAGCAGCAACATCTCATCGACTGTAAGTGATCTCAAAGTGTGCCGAGCAAAAGCGTAGAATTCTATTGACTTATAATTGAGGATATAGAAATCTAATCAATCAGACAGATAGATAGATAGATAGATAGATAGATATTGCATATTATCATTCACACATACAATTTAAACAGTGGGATTTCAATGGCTTCCACTTTTTGAAAAAGATACAGAATAGGGAATAGTTTTGCCTGAACGAATAAAAAACGCTTACATTATAATTCAGCAATGAGCCTCACCTATCTGGCTATCTAAACTTAAAGACTTCAAGAATTAAGTCCAGCATATTCCGCCTTAGTCCAATCGAACTATGCAAGGATTTCAACGGACCGATTAGTTTCGTTAAACCAAGATTGATCCGTCAGCTTAATAAACAAAAACAGCGTTGATAATGAATTCCGTAAAGATCGACAGCGTTTACTGCGGAATCGTTTAAGTTGAGTCAAATATTGGAATGGATCAAAAGTTGTTTTGTTTTTAATCAACGGACAAGTCGGCAGGGAATTCATTGATTCTTCGTTTCTTCTTCTTCCTCATCCTTTATATATATATCTATATATATATATATTATAAATGACATGGGATTTGTATGGAAATAACTCTAATAATTCTGTCACGTGATATCCTACTGAGACGATGGAAGTGGGATGACTGCTGTTTGAATTAACAGTAACCTGACTTGGGTGACATCTAGTAGCCCTAACAAAATCGCCTGACCAGGAGGGAGGAGGAAGGTAGAAGCCAAATGATTGGCTGGGGCCCTAAAACGGAAGTGGCACCCTTCTCCTCGTCGGCGAAAAAAACGAGAAGAAATGTTAGTTTTGGAGCAGGGCTCGTGGCAGACAGACCCATAGCCATTTACTCCGGGTTGAAGACAAAAGAATATCTGAGACACGAGGGACCCCAGGTTCTTCAAGCCAGTGTAAAAAAATAGAATAGAAGTCTATTAGCCCATGAAAGAAGAAAGATTCTCCAGTGGAACCCCGTCGAAAAATAAGATAAGTAACTTTGGGGCCATTTCTCCTTTATACCCAAACTTTATATACCACCCCCCCTCTCTCTCTCTCTCTCTCTCTCTCTCTCTCTCTCAATTTGAAGAAAAGAACAAAAGTCAAGAAAAGACATTTATGTTCGTGGACTGTCCATTTATGGTATATTTGACACTTTGAAAGTGTATCTCTTTGTATAGTAAAGGATTAATGTATTTTTATGTTACCACGTGGTCTAGGTTGTTCTTTGCAGTTCTGCTACGAATTTGTTACCTCATGCTTCCTTTTCAGCTTCTATTCGCCTTATGTTATCTTGCTTAAAATTGTCCGGTAAATTCCTCTAAAATACAACACGGGAAACCGGAGTTGCCGACTACTACAATATAATATTATTACGACAAAAACCTATAGGCTCATATCTTCCATTGTCTAGGGGAAGGAAGGAAAGCGGCCTTGTGGGTGTGTGGATAGTGTGAAATTTGGAACCCCTTGCCAGCGGCGGTCAGTCTGGCCCTAAATTAATCCCTCGCGTAATATGCCAGTTCTTATACGCCTGAGAGAAAGACTCTGAACGAGGACTTATTCTATAAGGGATCATGTGCCAACCTGCCCCGTCTTCACACGTGCGAAAATAAAACCCCGTTCTGAGATAAAAGTAAAGTTTTCGCGTCACAATTCAAATAAAATGTTGAAAAAAACTAATGTACTTACATATAGGGCCGCTGGAATTGAAGTATTAAAAAATAAAAGATTTTGCAATGTTTCTAGAAAACCTTTCCTCTTCGTCCGATATGTTATCGCAGGACGAACAGGAAAATTCCAACATCCTTTGTGGTAAGTAAATTATGACTTTTTCTCAACGTATTCTTTGAGTCATTAGTCCATGTAATAAATTCATATAAGAAGCATACCTGGAAATCACACTTCAATATATATATATATATATATATATATATATATATATATATATATATATACAATTAAGACGTATCGACTATTCAGTCAATTGACTCTTTCACCATCCACCCCTATCAGAAATCACTGTTGGCAATTCCTTTAGACAGCACTCCAGTGTCCGTACAGAGCTGATGAAGTTTTCGTTTGTCAGCTAACACTGGTATATCCATGTGTAGGAGTCCATACGAAAATGCTTCCCCTGCAATGCTCTGAATGTCTTGCTCGTTTTTCTTCGTGGAGTTATGAGATGGGAGGTAAGTGGCCGAGCAGCTGCTGTTTCGTAGGGTTCTACAACTTGGATTTGTTCAAAACAGCACGTAACATCCTCGTGTAGTTCCCCTCTAGCTTTTTTCTCCAGGCTGTTTCTGAAAAGTTCGATTAGTGCATCTATACAGTAGCACCGACGCAGACATGTTTTTTTTTTTTCATTTATTCATTTTAGGTTGTATCAAAAGTCATTTTACTTTCTAGAGTCGATAAAATGTATGTTCATATTTTAAACAATTAAGAATCTGCAGGGAACTTCCTACCCCATTCCCCGTTAAATATTTGAATCTTATGAAATACCCTGCATATTTCAAATAATTTTTGCTTTTTTTAATGTTATTGGGGAGCCCACTGACGTAGTGACTAACGTGTTGAACGGTGACAACGTAGTAAGCGAGTTCGATCTCCAGTCTCGCAATTAGTTCACTTTTAGACTAATCCTCTTGAAAACGACATGAACACTCCCTTACGTCCAGCTATCAGTTAAATGGTACTACCGCTGTTCTTCTACAAGGATGGCTTTGGCATTAAATAACCCAGGAAGGTTGATATGCAATTCAACAAATAAAGCAAATCAAAACAAAGCTGGATCTATAAGTTAAGAAATAAGTTTTGGAGAAAGACATAGTTTCGCATATATATATATATATATATATATATATAAAAGAGGTTTATGGTTCTTAGTATCTCACTTGGAGAGTTAATGGAGGACCAAATACTGTGGTATAGTTAAATAGTGCTCAATATCAATGACTGAGTATTTATATATAGAAATATATATATATATATATATATATATATATATATATATATATATATATATATATATATATATCTTATAGAAATATTTATAAATTATATTTCATGGTAGTGCCTGTAACCCTGGGTTTCATGCATTTTGCATCCGTCAAACAGCGAAGGTTTTCAAAAAAGACAGATAAATATGGTTAATTTTTTGTTCGAAAACTTGGGGGTTAAATTCTGTTCGAAGTGTAGGGGTTATTTGTGTGTATGCGTGCCTCATTTTGTGTTCATGGATGCCTTTATGTAAAGATGAATGCCGGATATATACGCAAACATACGTATATATGTACGCGCGAACAACGGCACATACACAAACCTATTAACATATTAAGGCACACATACAAAGAAAATAACCCCCACTTTTCGAACAAAAAATTAACCATAATCATGTTTACCAACCCCTCCGCTCGGGCAGGATATGACACAAGGTCAATTTTTAAGCAAAGTTTAACAGGTTTTCAGAGTTTTCTTTCTCCGCGGCTAGTTGCCTCACCAAGGCTGAAGAACCCAGTCTTAAAAGACCGCATACAACAATAGAAATAATGGGGTTGCCATATACAACATGAGAAATAATATGGAAGACCGCATACAACAATAGAAATAATGGGTTGCCACATACAACATGAGAAATAATATGGAAAACCGCATACAACAATAGAAATAATGGGGTTGCCACATACAACATGAGAAATAATATGGAAGACCGCATACAACAATAGAAATAATGGGGTTGCCACATACAACATGAAAAAATAATATGGAAGACCGCATACAACAATAGAAATAATGGGGTTGCCATATACAACATGAGAAATAATATGGAAGACCGCATACAACAATAGAAATAATGGGGTTGCCACATACAACATGAGAAATAATATGGAAAACCGCATACAATAATAGAAATAATGGGGTTGCCACATACAACATGAAAAATAATATGGAAGACCGCATACAACAATAGAAATAATGGGGTTGCCACATACAACATGAGAAATATTATGGAAGACCGCATACAACAATAGAAATAATGGCTTGCCACATACAACATGAGAAATAATATGGAAGACCGCATACAAACATAGAAATAATGGGGTTGCCACATACAACATGAGAAATAATATGGTAGACTGCATACAACAATAGAAATAACATGACGGCGTAAAACAATGGGAAAATTTGGCTGACGACATACATCTATAAGGCTCCTCGATTGGTGCAATTGTTACTAAGCTCGGCTAGCAAACCTTGACAAGTGGGTTTGCTTCTCATTGGGTGCCACATTCATGCTGCCTTGTTCCACACCTAAGCAAAAAATCCTCGTAAATGGGGGCACATCGGATGTTGTAATGGTTTTCAAGCTAAACTGGCAAAACTGCACGAGTGAGTTTGATTCCCATTGGGTGCCCCATTCATGCGGCCTTGGTAAGTGACAACATACATCCATAGAAATATGGTAGACAGCGTACGAGAAAGTGATACTAGGAGGAGATTGGTTAAAGGGGTAGGGTGCTAAACTGAATTTTGACCCCCAACACTGACGGTAAGAGAAGTCGAGATCCCATTTGGGAGAAATAGTGTTCATTCGGTTGCTATCGTAGCAAAGGATATTAAACTGCCACTTCGAACCGCCGTAACCTACGAAAGGGCAATAGTCACGGGGCAAAGGTTATAAAAAGAGCCGTTCTGAGCGACCCCGTTAGAGAAGGATAAGAGACGAGAAAGTGACGGTGAATAAACAGGAGATGCCATTAGAACTAAGATTGAGAGGGGTGAAGCGCGTGGAAAAAACCCCAGTAGTTAAGGATGGAATGGTGATACAGCCATGGAGACAGTAGCAGTGTGATTATGGATGCTGTTGAACATGGAAAGGCCCCCATGCGTGGTGACATTAACGGTTACCACTGGGACAAAATCTTCGGGTGTGGTTACATTAGTTAGTGGAAGTTTTTTTTTAAAAAAAACGAATGAGTAAAAGTAGATATTTTTGCATTTCTTGTAGAAATGGACCCCAGAAAATTCCTAGCAGTGTTAATACTAATGAGTACAGTACAAGACTGGAGACACAATCAAAACACGATTTTCAAAAAGACGAGTGAAGGGATTTTTACCTTATCAAAATGGTTGATAACATTAGTTATCGATTTGAAACCGAATAACATACTTCTGGATGAATTGGGTGATTATGTAAGAAAGTCAGGACGCGTTAGGACACAAATTGCCCCCAAATACGAAAGTAACGAAGAATATCTTCGATTGCTGTATTCATTCGATCAGGATACAAGTATAATGAGAAATTAGCGGAAAGGAATGGACAATTACTTAAAGGGGTTGAAGTATGGCTGAGTAGAAATAGAAGAGCAGTTATATCTATAGTGGGGAAGGCGTTGAGTGTTTTATTTGGAACCGTATCTGAAGAAGAGGTTAAAGTTGTTAAAAGAAAGTTGAAGATTGTAAATGGGTATCAAAAGATTCTTGTCCAAGCTGCGAAGAAAAATGTGTCCATATTAAATGTAACGACAGTGGAATTGGCCAAAAAATAGGGACAGAATAAACGAGTTTAAAAGCGAGATGCATTTATTGAGTTAGGTAATCTAGGCGTTGGCGACCCGAGTGGCAATAGAATTATCGAAAGTATCAGAGGGGGAATCTACTAGATCAATAAAAGTTATACCTCAATTGACCATGGTGGAACATACCATGGGCGTGCTTTGCATCGGGAATGTCTCTCTATCTACCCCTATTTTATTGAAGGGAAGTTCAAGGAGAGGTAGGCCCTAATAGAATTAATTAATTGAAAACTGAGTGACCGAAGAGAATTGTGAGAACCTCTAATCAAGAAATTTCCCGAAGTAACGTGGGGAAAAATGCCTGAGTTACTGGAACTCCCGGAGAAAATAAACTTTTGGCGGTTGACGAAAAAATTAAGAATTATAAAAGAAGGAAATTCGGTATGGAAGAATAATTCAGGAATTATAATAAGTTGGTCTGCTATGGTAGGGACCTACATAGCAGTAAATCAGTGGTGATATCAGCTCAATGGATGCTAAAAATGTAGTAAATTAATCAAACATAAAATACCGACGAGTACAGGCATTGAGAGCGGGAGGAGGGAACCAATAAATGTGTTGTATACTCATCTGCTGATTCATGCAGAAATATACATATATATGCTGGATACATACCGACGCAATGATAACAGACGCAAGATTAAAGGACGCAGGAACAATTAAGATGCAGGAAGACTTCCTTAACAATATTTTTACCTCTCACTTTATTGCAAGAGTTCGAAAGGGTTGTTCAAGGTTTCCATGTTAGAGGGTGCTGTAGACCGAACATAAACTTCATATTTTGACCCCATTGTTATGACCGTCACGTTGTGTCTTTCTTGTTCTCTTGATGTTCGGGTCCACTCCATCGGGGGTTTTCCGAGGGCCCCCTCGGTCGGGTGTGGCTTTCCCTACCATATCTCGTCTCTAACTCTCTGGAAGTCTGCTGGCAACTGCTTTGGCACCCCGAACTCAACTCAATTATATAATAACTCAACGCCCACACGATCGCCCACTGGATCTTTGAAATCGAATGTTTAATCGTCATCAAGCGGAAATAACTGTCATGCAGTTCAGAGGTTACTCTCTTCCGGTGCATCACTGTAGTGGCACAATGGAACCTTCACCTTGTCCCATATCATAAGCCTTAATCCGCCCACGCGATCTCTTTCGATTACTGGCCATTGGAATGTGTCACTTCCTTCCGGTGTATCACCTTGGAATAGCATTTTTGGGCCGGGGCGAGGGTCAAAGTATAACAAAATGTTCCTTCAAGGAACAGATTGAATCAAGCTGATATGGACGCTACGGCAGAATGTTCTATAGTCTCATCTTTCCTTACCAAGAACATAATCAAAGATAATGAGCGAACATAAGAACAAACGAAACACACTTCTTTATAAAAATCTCTCTCACTCTCTCTCTCTCTCTCTCTCATTTTATTCTCGAAACGGGCACACAGTTTGTTGTAAGTTTGAGAGATAGATGGAGAGACATATACTCAGAGAGGGGACTTCTCCTTGCCCTATATCTTCTTCCTGGAGCCAGGGGGTGCCAATGGTTGCACCTCTTTGCAAGCCGTATTGTCAGAGATGACCTAACGCCTCTGATCGGCTGAGTATCCCTGGCTCGACTTTCGATTCTGACCGGACTCTAAATCTGACCGCGTGGTTCTCATATCACATGGTCTCCTTCCGGTTACACACCTGCTCAAGCGGCCTACCCCGACGCACTGCCATCTCCCTGCTTACTAATCACAACGTGACAGCTTTTCAAAGCACACGGGGTCACCAGGAACAAATCTAAAATCCACGTCAACAGTCATTATATAACAAGAATCGAAGATGAAAATTTCACCTGCTGAAAAGAAAATAAGAATTACTACCAACGAGAGAAAGGAGGGAAAATGAAAATAAAAGAGGAATATATATATGTATATATATAATATTGCAATTGCTTAACAAGTAATTAGTAAGGTGACGTTAAGACCCCCAATTAGAAGGGCGTAATGTCAAAATGCATGTTATAAATTGGAAAGAATGAATTATTAAGAGCTGTTGTGAGTTCTGATCAACGGAACATTGTAACAGCGAAGAACCAAAAAAAAAAAAAAGACTTTTTATGGAACTTTATAAATTCTACCTACATGCTCAGTAGCATTAAATTTATCATAATTTTGCCTCTTTTATTTTGCATGAAAAATAAAGAAGTTTTAGAACGTGTCATTTATATATAAATGACAAAAAACAAGAGGGAATTATATAACATAGTTGTGTGGTGCGACAGAGACCTGAAGCGAGAGAAATATAAAAATAATTCTAATAGTAGAAAGATAATAGGCAAGGATTTCAGAAAATTAAAATCAGTACATTGATTTTAGAAGTATGATGCAATACTTTGTCAGAATGGGAAATCAGGAAATGTTATTTATTTTTGGCTTGGCAGAAAAACGAAAAATGGGAATAGTTTTGGTGGGTTTTTTTTTAAACCTGAAGGCAAAGGAAAGGGAGAAAAGCGAAAATATATATTTTGAATTGTACTAAAAGTGTCATGGAAGACAGCTAGCCAAAACAATGACAAAGCTGGAGATGAGGCCTGAGAAAAGGTCAGTCACAAACCAGGTGCTAACATGATTGCTGTGGGAACATCTTAGATCCTGAGAAATGGAAAAAAAGGATTTTTTTTCATCGAAAGACAGAGTAATATGCTAGACGTGACGTTTTGACCACATGACAAAGAGATCACTCACTGTAGGGAAAAGGCACAGCAGCCGACACGTGGAAGTGGGAAGAAACCCTTTCCTATTTAAGTAACGGTCCCAGAGAGTTACTGGTGGAGTAGGAAATAAGCAACCATGAATGGAATTATTTACTGAAATTTAATTATGAAGAAAACCGTTGATAATATACGCCCTCTTCGAAATAAGGAAAAAAATTATATAAACCAAGACTTTTTCCAAAGCCAGAACGATGGGAAAGAGAAGCCAGAGAGACGAGACATAGATTGTAGTCAGCAGAGTAAACCCCTAAACCTCCGTATTTGAAGCCTTGTACCAGACTTTCTGAGTCAGAGAAGCGAGAACTACGAATTAGTAATGGAAGACGAACGCGAGTGAATTGAGAGCCGTACAGACAACTGCCAAGCGATTTTGGTTTTTTAAAAGTTGTGCCTATAACTACGATAGACTGACTGCAGAGATAAAAGGGGCCAGGTCTCTGAATCGCATGACTTCACTCAACGGGTTAGTAACTTGTATGAACAGAATTATTCATTTTTAAAAAGTGACTTAATTATTTTTAAGAGCGGAATTTGTTATCTTTTTGTTAACTAAACTGTTTAATTGATTATTGAACATCTGTTTGTTTTTGTCTTTGGCCTTTTAACTTAAATTTATTTTTCTTTTAATGATCAACCCTGTCTGATTTATTTGGCGATCGGTGAGTGGCGACTTCGGTTATCTTCTCTAAAAACATAACGTGGGCAGATGTCGGAATAAGCCTGGGTTCAATCCTTCATTGGAGTAGTGAACTGTCGGTGGTTGTTTGGGTGACAGATATAAGTATATACGATTAAACAATATAGATATTTTTGTATTTATCCTTTCAAGTTACTGTATCGATGTTATGATATCCGGCCGGAATCAGTTATAAATCTTCCATGATTAATTAATTCCTTAGTATTTTCAAAACGAACGTTAAAACATTAAACCAGTATAAACAATAGAAGCTTAATTCATATAAAGTGGTAATGTAAGTCCAAAGGTTTATTGCTTTTGTAATACACACACACCCTGATGATGGTCCAAGATGAGGACGAAAGTATTTGTTGGATGGGACAGTTTTTAGCTTTTTCTTATCAATTTTACTCCAAAACAATTCGGGACCTCTTAGCGAGTGGAGGGAATCTCTCCCTATCTCCTGATGAGATTTATTGATTGATTATAATGGCATGACAACTCATCTAGGGTTATTTTAAGCCAGTATATTAGTGAATCCCGTTCATATTTTCATTCTTTGTTTACCTCTTTTTCGAATTTTTTTTTTCTTTTGCAAACGGTCCAATCGACCAAAAAAAATTTTTAAGTTGATCTATTTGGTCTGATGATGAGATCCTAACAAATTGAGATAGATACGTGTTGGCTCAGACGTAATTAAGCTCGTCATCTACAATAGAAAATATCCTAGTATTATTTTTTTTTTTAGGAAAGAATAAAAAATAAGAAAAAAGAAACTAAACGGTAACGCAGATAGAGAAAAATATTGGGAAGAGAGAGGGAGAAAGTGAGTTATATTAGACCGAGATTGATTGATAGATCGATAGATTGATAGATATCAAGAAATATACAAAAAAAAAAAAGAGATGAAGTGAAAAAAGAAAGAGAGAAAAGAAAAACTAAAAGTGTCATGGAAGACAGCTAGCCAAAACAATGACAAAGCTGGAGATGAGGCCTGAGAAAAGGTCAGTCACAAACCAGGTGCTAACATGATTGCTGTGGGAACATCTTAGATCCTGAGAAATGGAAAAAAAGGATTTTTTTTTTATCGAAAGACAGAGTAATATGCTAGACGTGACGTTTTGACCACATGACAAAGAGATCACTCACTGTAGGGAAAAGGCACAGCAGCCGACACATGGAAGTGGGAAGAAACCCTTTCCTATTTAAGTAACGGTCCCAGAGAGTTACTGGTGGAGTAGGAAATAAGCAACCATGAATGGAATTATTTACTGAAATTTAATTATGAAGAAAACCGTTGATAATATACGCCCTCTTCGAAATAAGGAAAAAAATTATATAAATATTATTTTTTTTTTAGGAAAGAATAAAAAATAAGAAAAAAGAAACTAAACGGTAACGCAGATAGAGAAAAATATTGGGAAGAGAGAGGGAGAAAGTGAGTTATATTAGACCGAGAT
>OY757930.1:87848590-87886090 GCA_963585895.1 Sepioteuthis lessoniana | reverse complement strand
GCACGACTAGTGTTCGAACTTGTTTACTTCGAATCTGCAGTCCAGTATGTTAGACACGAGGCCACATGATTTCCCCTTAAACTGCCGGGAAAAGTTTGATGGGACCTGTGACGACGAAATGTGCCTTTACTTTTTTTTCACAACCCTGTCGCTGACTATATCCTCCTGCAGAGAGGTAGGACCCCCACCCCAAAATAGACTCACTCTGGAGAGCGGAAAGTCTCCACCCTAAACGGGGCGTCTTTAGTACGGTACTAAACTGCATGTGATGGTATGGATCCAGTTCTGGAGAACATTTGTTTGCTATTACTCCCAGTTCGAATCTGATCTGGAGTGTTAGTACCTTTTAAAGTCTTATCTATTGATCAAAGAGATCTGTTTTATTCGTATTCGATAGAAATGTTTTTTTTTTCATTTTAAGAAACCGCTACACAAAAAATATAAATATGAATGTAAAATGAACACTATCCCCAAACCTCAGGACATAGAATAACCACGGACGTGTTGTCTGGCCATTAAACTCAATCAATATACCTAAGATTTTTCAAAGTTTTTTCCCTTGCCCTCTCTCAATGTCCCTGTTTCACTTCATCATTTTTTTTTGTTTCTTCTTATTTATTCTGCTATCGATATATTTCAATATATTTCAATCTATCTAGCAAGCTATCTCAGCGTATTATATATATATATATATATATATATATACATCGTGCCGTCAGCAAGGATATTCCTAACCATTTCTCGCCACTTTTCCCTACCGTTCATCGCCTCTGGCAAGACTTCAGGGCTACATCCCGTATCCTCACAGAGCTGCTGTATGTTCGTGCTGGTCGTCCTGCTTTTGCTCGGCCATATGTGGGGGTTCATAGGAGTACATCACTTATGAGCTCGTCCCTGCTTCTCCAGCAGAGTCCTGTTTGTCTGGTTCGTCTAACTTTGATAGTTTTCGTGGTGGGAGGTAGGTGGCCGCATAGTTGGTGCTTTATCGGGTGTTGCCTTCAGGACTTGTTCAATATTGCTCGCAGCATTCTTGTGTAATTACTGTCTAGGTTTTTCTCCAGCCGTTTGGTTAGCGTCCAAGTAGTGCATCCATATAGCAGTATCGACACAACCGCTGCTCGGAAGAAACTGCGTTTCATTTTATCGGTCAGGTCTGACTTCCATATGATCGATAGCTTATCGTTAGCTGTCAATGCCTTCGTTAGCCGCGTGTCGATGTCTTTGTCGGTTGATGAGACACTGCTTCCAAGGTAGGTGAACATGTCAACCAGTTTCAGAGAGGTTCCGTCTCGTGTAGAAATGTCGCCTGTTTGATTAAAACGACAAGACCTGGTCATATAAATTTAGGTATGAAGACTCGTCACATATCCACTTAACAGACAGTGGTCATTCGAAATCCCCAAACGTCTGATCTTATGTCAGTTTATTTATATTAATGTCTCTTGTTAAATCTAAACAGAATAGATGGCTTCATGCTTTTCCCAAGAGTATTAAACCACACAGAAACACCAACGGCATCGTTCAGAATTGTAAGGTGGCTCGTTGAATCTATTTCAGACGACGAGAACCATGAAGTTCCAAATGCCAACATGTATAACATCTACCAAAATGAAAATGTCATAGAAAAGCATCTTTTTCGCAGTTTACATTCATAAGTTTGGAGATTTTATTCGGTTTTCTTTCAATAATATATATATATATATATATATATAATTAGGATTTTAGTTATACAATTATATACATACGTGATGTATTCAATAAGTTTCCATACTTTATTGTACAGGCATTTAAAATTGTCGTAGTCTCTTGAAAATTCACTATGTTATTGCTATACATCTTATGAGATGACTGACCAATTTTTATGATTTCCGGTTCAAATCAACAACTACAGCAGCAATTGGAATACACCCTACTAAAGCCTGGTTGTCACAGATGGGGAATTTCAAAAATGCAATCTGGACGTCAGGACACTTTAGAAGAACGATATGCAATAGGATTCTGTTTTAAACTTGGAAAAAATGCCACAGAAACGTATGGAATACTTCAGACTGCTTTTGGAGCATCTTGCATAAATTGAGCATCGGTTTTTGAGTGGCATAAGAGATTCAAGGAAGGCAGGGAGTCTGTGAGGGATGATGAGAGGTGTAGGAGGAGTAAGGAAGTCAATAGACCAGAGTTGATTGGCCAAAGGTTTAGGGTTAGGGTTACTATGTTGAGGTTTTAAGGGAGTTCAGGAAGAGATTCCATCGGAAGAGGCCAGCACTCTTCAAATTGGGTCAGTGGCATTTCCAGCAGGACAATACACCAGTCCCCAACTCCATCCTTGTCACAGACTATTTGACCAAAATGGGCATCAAGACAGTTCGTCGCCGTCCCTATAGTCCAGGCCTTGCTCCCTGTGACTTTTGGTTATTCCCGAAGCTCGGAAGCTGTCGTTATGAGACAATTGAGTAGATGTAAGAGGCTGTGACGAAGGTCATTGACACGCTCACACAAGAGGACTTCTATGGGGCCTTCCAGAAGTTGTTGGAACGGTACAACAAGTGCATTGCAGCCGGAGGACATTACTTCGAAGGGGAGTAGAGTTTCATGTGTGTACTATCAATAAAAGTGCCCATACGAAAAAAGTCTGGAAACTTATTTAATGATCTTCGTATGTGCGTTTATGTACTCAAACGTACTAACACGCTCATGTTTTTATCCTTTTTTTCTTTAATGCTAGGTAGTTCTTTATAGATTACTTAATGCTAAATCCATTTGTGATGAAGGTCAGTGGTGATACTATTTGATCCATTGCTGTTCCATAGATAAGGAGATTCATATATTTTCCAAGAGTCCGAAAGTAAACTAACAGCGTGAATGGAATATGAACATGCTTACCACGATATCACAGATAGTACTTTCACTACTGCAACATGGCAATTCCTCAACACACACACACACACACACACGCAAACACAGGCACTCACACACACACACACACACACACACACAAACACAGGCACTCTCACACACACACACACACACACATATATATATACCGAACCCTACGCAAGGCTCTTTTAGCAAGTTTCAACACAAACTTTTCCTCTTCCTCGATCGGTTGTCATAAAAGGTAAAAGAGCACAGTCTCCACAACTACTTACTGATAGAGAATACTTGTTATCATACCTTTCTGTACTATATTAGCGCAATGTGAAATGTAAACAGCCTCGTCCAGGGTTTAACTTCGGGTCGGCGTGTCCATTTCCTACGTACAAAGTCTTTTTGATGAGTTGTCTGGTTTATTTATAGTTTCGTTAAATCGGAATAATGTTGAGATTACATCTTCTGTCTTCCAAAAAGTACAAGATGGTGTGATCAAAGTTGTATGTAAATGAAGGGCGCGGCAAAGTCAAATCCTCTTTCGCTCCAGGTCCCAGCAGAGAAAGAACGTCCCTTCCTGTCCACATCTATGGGTGGCTCGTGTTCTATAACGACCTCGTGTCACGTGGCAAACGATGTCATGTCTTAAACGTGTAAGTCTTTATTGAACACTTCCATTCTTTTTTCATCATCATCATCATCATCATCATCATCATCAAGTCATGCTGCTTGCGCGGATTTCCCTGACTCTCTATCCCCATCCTTCCCTATCGTCCATCGCTCCTGGCAGGTCTTCCTATGTACATCCAGTGTCTGTACAGCGCTAATGTTCTTGCTGGTTGGCCAACACTGGCATATCTATGAGTTGGGATCCATAAAAAAAAACATCATTTATGATTTCATCATTGCTTTTTCAACAGTGTCCCGTATATCTTGTTCGTCGTGCTTGGATGTTTTTTGAGATGAGATGGAAGTGGTCGTACTGCTGTTGTTTCGTGTGGTGCTGCTTCTGGGATTTGTTCAATTAGCTCTTTTTTTTATACGAACGTAATTATAGACTCGTAGCAAATATTAAAGACTCTTTCAACCATATCAGGGTAATTCTCTATAACCAATTTATGTTGTCATTTTTTTCCCAGTATTTCATGTTATTCTAATATTCATTCTATTGAGTTTGTTAAGGCAATAAATTGTTGTTGTTAACTCGTTGTGTCGGAGGTGCCCGTGGTGTAATGATTATCATCGTAGGAAATGGACACGGCGACACGAGTTCGAATCCTGAACGAGGCTGATTGCATTTCACATAGCACTAATACCCTTGGGAAAGGTATGAATCCAATTATTCTCCCTCCAGCTATGGGTAAATAGTAGGACAGGCTAGGTTCTTCAGCTTTGGGGCGGGGGGCAACTAGTCTAGGAGAAGGAAAACTCTGAATTCAAACCTGTTAAACTCCGCTTAAAAACTGACGTTGTGTCATATCCTGCCCGAGCGGAGAATATGGGTAACTCGTTGTGAATTGTTTTTGCACAGACCTGCATGAGAAAATATCAAACCATAATATATTTACTCTGTCAAAAGTATCTAAATTGTTTTCCTCGTACTCAAATAATGTTAGCATTGGGTTATGACACTCAGATACAATAAACATTGAAAAATAACCTTCAAGAGTTCAATACTTGCTCTCTATACAAAACAAGTGTTCAATACCAGAGAGACTTGCACTATACACAAATTATCAAAAATTTCTAGCAGTAAAGTAAAATGCATCTGCAGTGATTGTGAATCAGAGTTTACTCCTGGAAATGTCAAAAATTTACAAATCAGATTAAGTACGAAAACACCAGCCCCCTTATTTAAATCAGTTCGGCCGAAAAGTCATGAAGCAACCTCCTTGGAGTGGCACGGTGTTTACACCTAGAATCAAACTTACCCCCAAAATCTATGCGCTTATGATAGCAGTCAACATTCAAGATAGATGTCTTAATAAAATTGGTCAACAAACAACGAGCAAAATGTTCAGTTGTTTATAAACAAATTTAGGTAAAATTCTTATTTTGGTAACGATTTGCTATGGATACGTATGAAAATCAAAGTCTGATGTTTTGGGATTTTTTTTTTTTTTTTTAGGTGGGTGGGTTATTGCTTATCAGCCTTCGTTGTTTATTTAACGCTAAAGCCATTCTTCAAGAGGAACGGCAGTGGTGCTTTTTAACTCATAAATGGTTGGTTGGTTGTTTGGGTTTTATGGCATATCAACCCTTGTAGGTAATTTAACCCCAAATCAATTTTTATGAAAATAGTTCTATTTCAAACAATTCAGTTTAGCATTAGTACGCAGTTTAAATATAATTACAGTTTTATTATGAAAAACATTTCTATTTCAAGCTATTCAGTTTAGTCAAGCGGTTCTAATTCAGTTTAGTATAAGTACAGATTTTATTTACACACAGCTAAATGTCAAAAAAGTTCTATATTAAACAATTCAGTTTAGTGTAAGTACAGTTTCAATGTCAAAAAACAGTTCGATTTGGAATAATTCAGTTTTACAGTACGGTTTTATTGTCAAAAACATTTCTATTTCAAGCTAATCAGTTTAGTCAAACGATTCACTTTAGCATAAGTATGCCGTTAGTTCTATTCTACCCATAGATAGGGCCCTATCAGGTGCTACCACGCAGAGCCAGAGTGGACCTGGGAGTGATGGGAAAGAAGGGGTGCTCTGCATTCCCCAAAGCCCCAGTATTACTGGAACCTCACCATCAGATTATTCAGTATCATACCCTGGACACTCGTTAGGGGGATCTTACCCCTCTACAGAGATGCAGTCGGTGTATTCTATAACCCCAGATGGGCAGCTCATAAATGGCTAATAAGGAAGTTCAATATATTCCTCTTAGGAATTAGACCGAAATAACGAAATAGAGAAAGTAAAGATGGAACTGGCCTTCTTTAAGGTTACAGTGTAGCACTTTACGCACCATTACGCCAGGGGACATCAGATGGCCGGAAGTGAACAAGACATATTTATAGGATGTGCTAAAAGCAGTCAAGCTTATTTAAAAGCTTTTCCAAAAAGAGCAACAATTAAAAAATACGATGTGAAAAATTTGCCGACATATTAAAACTTGACGGATATAAAATAAACAATCCGTCGTTAATGTCTGAAGTTGTGATGTTATAGTAGGAAGCCCTTTAAATGATTCTCCGGAAAAAGACAGCAATAAAATTGTTGATGTCTCATCAATAAAAATCTGAAAAGTACAAATTTACTTTCCCCAACAAGAGAAAGATAAAGAGCTAAACTATTTCGTTGTTGAAAGTTTTAAAAACTACACAACTCACTATTGTTATTCAATGCAAACATTCGTCTAAAAATGATAGTGAAACGATAAATTTAGTCGATTCAGAGAATTGGCTGATTGCCAAGCGACAAGAAATACAAACCGATACTTATGAGTTATTGTTAGCCCCAAAAGACAAAAACATTATTGGTCGTCGTTGGGTTTATGCAACAAAAGGCTAATAAAGATGGAAGCCAACAATTGACGGCGTATTTTGTTGCTAAATGCTCTGGGGTATCAGAAGGGTTCATTCGTGATTGTATTACATTTTCGGAATGTAGAGAAATTCTGAGTTTTGTGTCTGACTCCTTTTTCTTCTTCTTCTTACCTCATTCAATTTTTGTAATCCTCTTATCGTCGGCTTAAGCTGAATCAAGGATGGAAAAAGCCAAAGACAAGGATAATTTAAGACTTAATTTTTATTTCACAGGTCAACAACAATGTCGTGGTGGAGGGACGTTCTTCCCGGGCCAGGAAATACTATCTACTCTTAAGAATGTTGTAGAGAGATCTGACCAAGAGTTTCATTAGAGCGTCAGGAAGGCCATTTTTTTTTGGCATGCGCTGATCGCGCTTCCTGTCAGAGGCCGCCTGGGATTTTTTTTCTTTCATGTTTACTTGGTTTTTATTTTTAATGTTATTGTTCCTTTCTAATTTCTTATTCAATCTCCACAACGCGTTCGTCAATTTTTTTGGCCAAGATGTTTTACTAAAACACAATAATCAGACTTGAGTTTTAGGGAAACAATGATTTTATTAAAAATGTATTGCTTTCCCAAAACTTCTCTGATGACTGGTTTTGTTTTTCAAAAAGTCATGAAGCTACAAGTATCAACTGAGGTAAGGAGTGTGAAGTAAATAATTATTTTAGTTTTTATACTGCTCAGCTTACTATCATCCGAGAACTAAATTTTATTCAGTGTTCTTAAATTATTGTTGGTTTTTTTTTTTGCTTTTTGTTCATTCGTTTTTTTTATTTACTGAAATTGATGTCGACATCTGCTGAACGAAGGTGTTGACTGCTATTCACAGGTTATCGATTATGTGGAGGTCTGATCTGTTCGATGCAATAAAATGAGGTTTCTTCCAAGCTGTATGGAAGCACCACTTTGATGAAAGTGAAACGAATAGTGGAAGAGTTAGATAGCAAGTACCCAAGAATAGTGCGTGCTGTTTGGAACAAATCTTGAGAGCAACACCACACAAAACAGCAGCTGTACGGCTACTCATCTCCCATCTCACAAACCATCCAAGTAAGATAAAAAGGAATACACTGTACAGCAGACAAACTAAAAAGCAACGTTTTCAAATGGACTCCTACACATGGACATACCATTGTTGGGTACCAGCAAAAACTTGGATTCATCAGGTCTGTGGGGACACTGAATGCAGTCTAGAAGACCTGCCAAGAACGATGGATGATAGGGTTGTATGGCGAGAGAGAATCGGATAATTCTGTACTATCAGCGAAACTTGATTATATATATATATATATATATATATGTGTGTGTGTGTGTGTGTGTGTGTGTGTGTGTGTGTGTGTGTGTGTGTGTGTGTGTGTGTGTGTGTGTGTGTGTGTTTCCTGTTTGATCAGAATTCCGAATCAATCAAAAATATATTATTGACTGTAATATGTTAAATACGTTTACAGAGATACAAAAACATATTAAAATGTTGTGTTGCCATGACCTGGCATAGTTCTTGGGGGAAGAGGAAGAGATAGACAGGAGGGTGGATAATATCCGGGAATGAATAGGCTTTTCTTTCAACGAGTCAAAGAGTGCAACTCACGACTGAAATAGATGGTGGATGATTGTTACAAAGTTATCAGTGGTGCCACTATAACCCCCAACACACACACACACACACACACACACACACACACACACATACCTGGGGTGTCAAGACTAGAGATAATGAATAAAACCAGGTAAAGGAAACTCTACCTGTTCAAAAATGGATTTGTATATGTCTCACAAAAAGAAAGAAAGAAAGAAAGTCAGAGAATGAGTAACTTTAAACGGGATCTTGTCGTATGAGGCAAATTTAGTAGAAACATTAAAAAGATACAGCATTGCTGTACAAAATGAAAAAGATGGGGAGAGAGAGAGAGAGAGAGAGGCAAAGAGAGAGAAAGAGAAAGAGAGAGAGAAAGAAAGAGAGAGAGAGAAGTTGGCAAAAAGCTCAATTTTTCTTTGTATTAATTCAAATAAAACAAAAAACATATCTATAATATGATTTTTCCAATTTTCTAAAAAGATTATCTTATAGCAATTCAAATACAGTATCTAGTCTATCACTCTTGTTTCACCGCAAAATTTTAATTTTAAGGCAAAAAAATCCAGAATTTTATAATTTCTATTTTAGCATTACGCTATCACAACGCATATTATTAGGTATTATTTACTACCAAACTTTGCAGTAATATAATTCTGTATTTAAAAATAAAATGTCATCTAGAAATAGTTAAAATCTTATGAATATATATCAGAATCATATCTATTTTTTGATTTCAAATGTTTATATTTTAAGGAATAATTAATGATTTTTATCTAAAAAGATATAGAATGAAATAGAGGATATCCATGAATTTTTCACGAATAAAAATAAAATATACAGAAGTTGGGTAAAATAATAGAAACACCTCGAATCTTTATATCATTATTTTGAAACTCCTATAAAACTATCAACGTTTGTTATTTTTATTTTTTTCATTTATTATTAATTTTTCTCGTCTTACTTTAGTAAAATTGTATTCTTACAGATATCTTCACAATAAGTCAATGAAAATTCATTAAAATAGCAGATTTATCAGACTTTAAAAGAAGTTAAGTTGCTGGTGCTCGTAAAGAAGGTGCTAGTATAACAAAAACCTCTCAATTATTTGATGTTGCAAAGAGTACTTTCCCGAGTTTAATGAGAGCATTTGAGAAAGAAGTAAAAACCTCCTCACTGAAGCAAAACAAAAGCTGTCTTATCGGAATCGTCGGACTCTTACGCTGATTGTTAGGAAGGATCACAAGAAAACAGCTCGGAAAATTACAGCAGAGCTTAATGTCCATCTCAAGAACCTAATTTCCTCAAAAACTGTCCGAAAGGAGCGGCAAAAAGTCGGATGTCATGGGAGGGATGCAATCAGAAAACCATATTAAAAAAAAATTAGTTTGAAATATCCTGGTATTTCCATCATTTTATCTAATGCTTGTATAAATAATTATGATTAGAATTCAAAGGTAAATATCACACGTGTTGAATAATTCTAGCATACCAGAGGATAGAAAGCGTAAAATCACTGTGGCCTGACTTTTTATCCTCTTTTATATCTTTTTTTTTTTTTTTAGGTAGGAACGTGACGAACATGAATGCATCCTCTCATATTTTCTCATTGGCGAAAAGTATTATACTGATGGAAAGTGGGGTATGTTTGTGTGACATCTTACTTCAAAAAGTAAGTTGAGGTTCCACCAGAAAACTCGGGGGAAAAGACTGCCTTATAGCACCTGTACGTTGGAGCAGGTCATTTAGAGGAGGCATAGAAGAAACGGCCCCGATAAAAAGATATGGGCCTTTTTATCGAGTATTAATGAACTTTTGGGGGGGTTGACTATTCATTTTTTCTTCTTGTACCCCTTTTTGGGGAGAGGGCTATTTAATTTTTATGTATTTTGGACTGTCGGACAGGGTCAACCGACTTTTAGAAGAGAAACAGGAAGTTTCTTTCCCTTCGGTTTTAAGCTTTATTTTTTTGGTCTCCACATTAAAGATATTGTTAGTGATCATCCTTTCATCGTTTAGTTACTAAATTCGGCTGTTGCTATTGTCAGTACCTGGCTTGGAAAGAAGATAAGCAGTGTGTCTTTGAAAAGTGGTTTGTATATATATATATATATATATATATATATATATATATATATATATATATATATATATATATATCCGAGGATCATTGCATAAGTTTCCAGACTTTTTTCGTATGGGCACTTTTATTGATAACACACACATGAAACTCTAGTCTGCTTTGAAGTTATCTCCTCCGGCTACAATGCACTTGATCTCCCGTTCTAACAACTTCTGGAAGGCCCCATTGAAGTCCTCTTGTGTGAGCGTGTCAATGACCTTCCTCACAGCCTCTTTCATCTAATCAATTGTCTCATAACGACAGCCTCTAAACTTAACGAATAAGCAAAAGTCACAGGGAACAAGGTCTGGACTATAGGGAAGGTGACGAGCTGTCTTGATGCCAATCTTGGTCAAATAGTCTGTGACAAGGATGGAGTTGTGGACTGGTGCATTGTCCCGCTGGAAATGCCACTGACCCTATTTAAAGAGTGCTGGCCTCTTCCTAAGGAATCTCTCCCTGAACTCCCTTAAAACCTCAACATAGTAACCCTAACCCTAACCCTTTGGCCAATCAACTCTGGTCTATTGATTCCTTACTCTTCCAACACCTTTCATCACCCCTCAAGACTCCCTGGTGTCTTTGAATCTCTTATGCCACTCAAAAACTGATGTTCGATTCATGCAAGATGGTTGAAAAGCAGTCTGAAGTATTCCATACGTTTCTGTGCCATTTTTTCCAAGTTTAAAACAGAATTTTATTGCATATCGTTCTTCTAAATTGTCCCCATGTCCAGTTTGTATTTTTGAAACTCACCCGCTGTGACAATCAGGCTTTAGTAGGGTGTATTCCAATTGCTGCTGTAGATGTTCATTTGAACCTGAAATCATGAAAATTGGTCAGTCATCTCATAAGATGCGTAGCAATAACATAGCGAATTTTCAAGAGTATACAACAATTTTAAAATTACCTGCACAAAAAAGTCCGGAAACCTATTGAATAAACCAGGCATATATATATATATATATATATATATATATATATATATATATATATATATGCATATATATATGTACCTTTAAGCTTATGCATATGTACATATGATTTTATATATATATATATATATGCATAGATATATATATGCGTATATATATATATATATATATATATATATATATATATATATATATATATATATATGTATACATGTATAGATTTATACATATGTATGTACTCATATATATGTATGCATGTATATGTATACAAATCCGTATAGAGAAAAGGTAGATTTTGGTAAATCGGTGCATATATATATATATATATATATATATATATATATATATAGAGAGAGAGAGAGAGAGAGATATACGTGTGTGTATGTGTGTGTTTATACACATATATATGTATGCCTATGTATATACATATATATATATAGACATATATATGTATGCATATGTATATACATTTCTATATATATATATATATATATATATATATATATATATACATAGATATATGTATATACATATTTGTTGACATATATATATGTGTACACGTATATACATATACATATATATGTGTGGCGGCTGTACACATAATCTGTTTGCATAGATTAGTATATATAAACATATATGTATATACACATATATCTATATATATATATATATATATATATATATATATATATTTGTGTGTGTGTGATAGACTCTGTGTGTGTGTGTGCATATCTTTGTGTGTGTGTGGGAGGCGCCTACCGGAATTTACAGACATAAACAAATTGTTAAACAAGAAGTCCAAATCAATATTGCAATGTCATGATAATAAATAAGCACTATCACACAAACCTCCAGATTTTTTCCATTTACAATTTATAGTTTTTTTAACATTACATAAATTTTGATTTGTGAGTCTATTATCTATTGAATAATTTTTTGAATGATCTCTCCTTCATGATTAGGATGTCTGATTATCGTAGCTAAAATAATACGCGAAACACAAAGTGAAAGTGAAAGTACTGACTTACTGTGTATTTTAGATATTATAGTTTTCTGACTTATAAATATATACATGTGTTTTTGAGAGAAGATATATATATATATATATATATATATATATATATATATATATATATAAGGTTGCAACCTTAAGCAAGGGTGACCCGAAGGCTCCCTTTTCAATATCTTCTACACAGCAGTGTAGGAGAGTGCACTACTCCATTCCCAGGATCGCTCCACTTTACCCTTTATCCAGAGCTTATAGTAGTGAGTGCTAAGCAAGGCGGCATTAAGTACCATTTTTTTGAGTCTTTGGTATGACTCGACCTGGGATTGAATCCCGGTCTCCCGGACCATTGGTGAACACAGTACTCATTAGGCCTATATATATTTGTATATCGACATAAATATATTATGTTGCTATTTTGAATAATATGGTATGTAAAATATCAGTTAAAGAACATATATATATATATATATATATATATATATATATATATATATATATATATATATATATATATATATATATTTACTAATCAATTATCTACCAGTACTCACGGTACCAGAAAAAAACAAAAAACCCCTGGCCAGGAACAAGAGAAAAAATATCTCGAATCACGGTCCAGAGGAAAAAGAAAAAAGTTTTTTGGGTAAAAAAGAAAGAAAAGACCAACCTCGTCCTACTTCTGAAAAAAATCAAGGGGTACAAAGTCAGTGGCCAAAAGAAAACCAAAAAACCCTCCGCGAATACTGCAATGCTATAATTACTAAAGTGCTCAACATTAAACAATGGAGCCAATTATAGAATTAATTTAAATCGCTAGTCGAAAATCTTCTACTAAAGTTTCACCTTAACGGATCATCAGGAAGTTTCGCCTAAACTATATATATATATGTTCTTTCACTGATATTTTACATACCATACTGTTCAAAATAGCAACATAATATATTTATTCATTATATGTGTGTGTGGGGGGGGGTTTATGTTTAATAAAATGAACGGGTGGATGAAGAAAAAACAGAATAACTATAGAAATATCGACATGTTAAAGCATGTGTGTCATGCCACTTGATTCAAGATTAATTTAACATTTGTAATTTGATAGGTTTTATTTTTCCCGATTGTATGAATTTTGAGAGGTGATTGTTTGGTTATTTGTTTTTCGTTTTTGTTTTTCTTTTTTGGGGGGGATTCCGTTATCTCCCTTGTCCTTAATATGTCTAATCACCGTAGTTTAAATACCTCTGTGGTGAATATTTTGCAGTTGAGATGTTCTATCTATCTATCTATCTATCTATCTATATATATATATATATATATATATATATATATATATATATATATATATATACGATCCAAGTGGAAGGAGAGATTTATTCTAAAACTCTCCTTCCACTTGGATCATTGTTATCAATTTTTCTACATATTGTCGGATTACAATCCTTTATTTATTTTATATATATATATATATATATATAGAGAGAGAGAGAGAGACAAAGAGAGAGACAGGGAGGAAGAGAGAAATATATATATATATATATATATATATATATATATATATATATATATATACAGCCACACTGAATATTTCTGATATATATATATATATATATATATATATATATATATATATATATATATGTGTGTGTGTGTGTGTGTGTAGCAAGAGTTTGCCAGTCTCTATTTTTAGCAGTTTTATGCCCCATAAAGAATACATAGTAATAACCAAGGAAAAAAAAAGAACATTCTTAATGAAATCAGGTTTATTGCACATTTCTGACAACGTAGACATCTTGACTTTTGGGAAGCCCGCGAATCGAGGTAATGGCCCAACTTATTTCTTTTTGTTTAAGTCTAAAATACCCTCCATACTCTCCAACCTTTTACCGTAAAACGTTCATTTGTAAGTTTATGGGTTTTCTTCACAGACGTAGGTCCGTTTCATCTAAGCAGTAAAAGAAAAAAAATACATATTGAATTATTAATCCACTCAGAAGAGAATTGATAGACTTGAAAATCATTTGTATACAATTCATCAAAAGAAGGTTCCTATCGAGATGCTTATCAAAGAAGATATACCGAGCTGTTGGTTTCGATCCTGGCTTATTTTATTACTTATTAAATCAAGCAGTAGACCTTATTCTACATCACTTCAAAGTATTCTGTCTCATTAACCCTGTTTCATGGGAGCGGGGAAACCTGCTGGCGTTGTAGCTGACGTGCCAGACTGCAAAATCAGAATAAACGAGTTCGAATTCAAGTCCCGCTATTATGCGCACTTTTGTACTAATACCTTGGGGAAAAGTATAAACCTCCTCATCCAGCCAAATATGGGTTAGATTGTACCACTACCGTTTTTATACATAGACGGCTTTGGTAGTAATTAAAAGTTGGTATGCCATTAAACAAAGAAACCAAACCAAACCCAATTTAACTTCATTTAAACTATCTGTTTACTTACATGTCAACCAATCTGCTCAGTATTGGCCATTCTCTCTCTCTCTCCCCCTCTCTCTCTCTCTATCTCTTTCTCTCTCTCTCTCTCGGTTGAGTAGCTCTTGAAAAGGGAGCCTTCGAGTCACCCTCGAGGGAGCTCGGCAAACTTATTTACTTTAACCTCAATGTGTGTATACACACACACACACACACACACAGGATAGACTATCAGCCAAAGGAGCTTGGTGATAGTCAGTTTCTCGCCTATACGACTATTACACCAAAAGTGAGTATATATATATATATATATATATATATATATATATATATATATTAAACCTTCGGTTTTAACTGTGTGCAAATCATTGTATCAAGAAAGAAGAAAGCGCTGCTTTGTGACTGTCAGATCTCGCCAATACTATTTTCAGCCCAGAAGTTTATATATATATATATATATATAGAGAGAGAGAGAGGTTTTCAAAGGGTCACTGTTTATGAAATAAAAACCAAAGTAAAACAAAAATGATAAATTTACCAACGGATATTTACTACGAATCTCGTGACTTTTTGTTCTTCTCTGAGTCAGACAATTTACCAAGCGCTGTCCACTGGGACTGCAAAAGCGAATTCCTTCTAAATTTTGCATTTTTCAACCGTTTGCCGTCCATCTTACCGATATCGACACTTAATTTCCGAGCTTCACCACAGGGGAAGAGCAGCTGCTCTGCGCAGCGCCCTAGAGTGTCGAGTACTAGCCAGAGCTGGAATCAATCAAAGCTCGTATTTTCAAACGTCGGAAGCTGAAAAATAAACCGGTCCAATCCGGGAAAATGAGCCAAGTGATTTCATTAGGACACTGGCTAAGATTGTCAAAATTAATGTATCGAAATTTTCTCCGAGAATTAGTTGATATATTTGGGTTTCCCATATCAGTAAATGGCGTTCACTTCAGCCTAGAACTTTTCATTTCTTTTCAAATGCTACAACACCAAGATGGAGGGGAGAGCTCTACTCCCTTCCTGGGATCGCTCTACTTTACCCTTGATCCGTACCTTATTATGCTGAGTGTTAAGTAAGGAGGCATCAAATACCACTTTTTGAGTCTTTGGTATGACTCGACCTGGGATTGAACCCAGGTCTCGCGGGCCATTGGCGAACACTCTACCCACCAACACATTTTTCGATATTTACGAATACAGTGCTCTATATCAATACAGCATGTGTAAAAATTAAGTTAGATTAGCGTCGAAATTTACCCAAATGTGCATAGTGACTCAATTTCTCGCATATGCGGTTATTCGACTAAATGTATATCTATTGTCATCCACAGACAGACCTATTTCGTTCTATCAGAACTCATCACTGTGGCTAGAAAGGCTAGATTCCCGAAGCTGCGATCGAAACCCGGTTGACTCAAACGCCAATCCAAGATTCTACCACTCAGCCACGAGGAAACCAGCGCAAGCGAAGGAAATTTAAACGCCTATGTATCACAATAGTTTTTGTTTACATATATCCGCTTAACAGCTACTGAGAGGTCAATTCATATGAAGAGCCTTGCATTACGCTAGTGGCAAACCTTTATATATATATATATATATATATATATATATATGTGTGTGTGTGTGTGTGTGCGTGTGTGTGTGTGTGTGTGTGTGTGTGCAATTTATCTGGATTTAGAATAGTTATGTGGTTTGCTATATTCAAAGATAAATAGAGCTCAATATCACTGATAGAGCACATGTAGATTTATGTCAGGACAGTGTAGATACACAATCAATGGTGCTTTGTGACAGTAGGTTTCAAGCTTGGACCAAGAGTATTTGTTTCTTGGTTTCTTTGTTTAATGGCATATCAACCTTCGTGTTGTTTTTAATGCCAAGTCATCTTTGCAAAAGAACAATAGCAATACTCTTAACCCACAATTGGGAACATTAGGCAACGCCTTTCCCAAGCCAATGTACTAGCTTGCCTGGAGTTCTAATTCGCTGATTACGCTGTCACAATTCTAAACGCAAAACACAGCCCCAAGGAGATTCCCTTCAGACTAAGATATATATATATATATATATATATATTCAACAGAATCTGAAGGACAACAATCCTTGCTTCCGATAAACCATATATGACGAACCAAACATACATCATTTGCGCCTTTCTACTGTAACGTTATAGCGACCAAGTAAATATAAGTATTACGTTACCTGTCTTGTCGAAAGTTGTAACGCACACAAATACAAAGTGACTCCGTTGTTTCTTTAGATATAAAAGTTTATTAACCGGCGGCAACATTTCACACAACAGTCGTCACCGAAACGAGAGAGAAAGATAGATTGAAAGAATCAGTTGTGTTCATTAGAAACGTTAGGAGTCTCATTGATGGGAGGCGAACGATCAAACAGTGACTTCACTTTTCTTCTTCCGGAACCAAGAACTGCCTCCATAGGGCTGTCTTCTCTGTACCCGAAACTGTCTGACTAACTTCGACCCTCTACTTAAGAACCTGGACTGACTTCGACCGACTTACACTGCTTATATATATTTCTAATTATTTCAGTAACTAATTATGATAAGAACACGTGTCATTAAAAACTTTCCAGTGTTACGTCATCACTCAATTTTCAGCAAAGAAATTGTTGAAATTGAAGGCATTCTTGAGGGAAAAGTGTTAAAATTCTCACTCCAAAAAATAATTCGAAAATTGTGGAGTTGATACAGAATGATTCCCTACGTACGGAAGAAAATATTTATTTCTTCGTTATTTATTGGTTTCATGTTAGATCGAAATTAGATATAAATAAGTTGATGATTCATCCATGATTCTAAGTGGTTTAAAAATATTTTTTAACAAACTAGGAGGGAAAAGATTTCTTAAATTATTTATCCTTTAAATTTTTCGCGGCAAGTCAAATATTGTCGTCTGCGAAATGTCGAAGAAATTCTAAAACGAACGCAGAAACGCTGATTGGTCAATAAATGCAAAACTACAGGTAAAAAAAATTATCGCTTCACGAGGTGTTTTTTTTTTTGTGCAAAAAAATATGAACACTTTTTTAAATATGGAAATCAGTTGGTTTTCTATAAATATTCCACCAATGGATCGATATAGGTATATATCAAAACAAACCAAAAAGCGTTCAATATTTATATTAGAGAACGAGAAAAAATATCAAAAATGTTCATTCGACTGGAGATGAGTCGGCTACTAAAATTTGCCTGTCAGCCTGTCTTTTTTGATTTTTTTTTTGTTTTTGTATTTATTCATTTTTGTATTCTCTGATGAAAGTTCTATGATATGCCCAGTTTCAATTTTTTTGCATGTAAATTAGATAATTTTCTTCTCATCGACTGGTTTTAGTCTGTAAATAGATGATGTTTTCAGCCTTGGGTTTGTCTTTTAGTTCATAATATCAATCGCTGTAATGTTGAAAGAACCAACAATCACATTGTGATGAGTATTACGAGAAATATGCAGCTTTCCGGCTATGTCACTGATTTACTATATATATATATATAGGAAATCAACAAACCTATATATATATATATATATATATTAGGTGTTTTTAGATTTATATTATATTATCTAAGTATATATGGAAGAAAAATGGACGAAATCATCAATACATTGGATGTGCTGAAAAAGTCTTTAAAAATGACCAACTGCATATAATGAGAAATCAAAGAAATTTGAAAGGAAAAATAAATTCATACACGCAGATTTATCATTACATGTGAGGTTCTCCAGAAGTGCAAAAACAAAACCACTTAATTTGGATCATGAATCTTGGTGCGAATATGAGTACTCAAAAATACTTAACTCGCAGAATGGAATATTTTGATCAGCCAATGATCTACACGTAGGCACAAAACTTTTGGTAGCGATTTGTTTGTGCTTTAAAATGCCAGATTGCCCAGTCAGCTAGGGCTGTAGAATACCCCGACTGGTTCTCTGCAGAGGGGTAAAAAAACCTCCCCAATGAGTGTCCTGGATATGACACTAAACGATCTGATGGTGAGGTTCCAGTAATGCGGAAGCTTTGGGGAATACTGAGTACCCCTTCAATGCCATCGATCCCAGATCCCCTTAGGCCTGGAGTGGTAGCATCTGATAGGGTTCTATCTATTGGTCGAATGAAGCTAGACAGTTTACTTATTCTAAACTGAAGTGTTTGAAATAGAACTGTTTTTAAATAGAACCAAACTGTGTACTTACGCTAAACTGAATGGTTTGAAATGGAACTGTTTTGACATTTAACTGAATTGTTTTGACATTTAAAAGAACTGTTTTCACATTTAACTGTTTGTAAACAAAAATTATACTTATACTAAACTGAGCCGTTTGGAATTTAATTCGGCGTTAAATGACCCGAAAAGGGTTGATATGCCGTAAAACAAAACAACTGAAGCAACCAAAAATGCTAGTTGTACTTCTCTCTCTCTCTCTCTCTCTCTCTCTTTCTTTCTTCCCTTCTTCCCTTCTTTCTTTCCTTTATTCTTTCTTTCTTTCTTCCCCTCTCTCTTTCTCTCTTCCATTCTTTCTTTCTTTCTTTCTTTCTTTTGTTGGTCCAATAAAGAAAAAAGTAAATACTTTAAAATGAATAGGCTCGCAATTGAATTTCGTTTCAGGTTTGTTTTTTCTTCAACACGTGTTTCTGACGTTTAATGTTGTCTTCAGGAAGTTAATGATTGCAAGATTTGTGTGTGTTAATGTCCAGTTGGAGTTAATTATTCATAAAACCTTTGACTTCAGCAGATTTTTTTGTGTATGTTTACTAGAGTGTATTCAGTGTGTATGTGTGAGTATGCAGCTTTTCGGCTATGTCCCCCTAATTTAGGAATATAAGCCATCTCATTTTGGATAAAAATACCAAGGAACACTACACCCAAGATATCACAAAAATATCAAAAATTCTACACCATTTATGATGGTATAGAACTAATCCTGAATAATAAGCCTTTCCAGTTCAATAAGGTAAATTACTTCCAGACTCTAGGAATAGCTATGGGAACTAAAATGGCACCAGCATACGCCATCCTCACCTTAACATATTTAGAAGAAAATCTATATTAAATCATAGGAAAAATACAACAATAATCCTAAAACAGAATTTATTAGATTATAGAAAAAAATACTTAGATGAGTGTTTTATATTTTAGAAATGGGTAACTTTACATAACTTACTCCAAAACATAAACTCAAAAATAAAATTCCCAATGGCACACAGTTTAAAGAACTACAATTTCTTGACACTCTGATTAAAGGCAAAAGAGCAACAGGTGCGAATGAAATGTACTAAAGAATGAGTGATGTGTACGGAAAAAGTAAGTTTTAGTCAACAAAATTTACAAATAGGCAAACCAGGGACTGTAAACAACAAGCGTTCATCAAATAAATAGACCATAGAGCAAAAACATACTGTCACTTCGGAAAAAAAAAATTGCGGGGACAATAGTCAGTATAAAAGGTCAGACTGACAGTTTTCATGTACATGAAAGGATCCATCATTATTGTTTTCCTTGAAAAAGGAGCTGCTACAAACAGTTCTTCTAATTGACAATTCGTTTGGCAAAATATATCTTATTTATTAGATAAACCTCTCATAAATATATATATAAACATACATATATATGCATGTGTGTGTGTGTGTGTTATTATTCATATGTTTACAACAGACAATTTCCTTCTAATATCTTTGAGTTCAGAGAATAAGATTGAAGCATTACATAAGAATAGAAATTTTTATTGCAATAAGTAAAAGTAAAGTTGTCGACCGTGACCTAAAGGCTCTCTTTTCAACAGCTACTACACCGAGGTGTGGGGGAGGGCACTACTTCTTTCTCTGGTTTGCTCCACTTTACCCTTGATGCGCACCTTATAATGTTGAGTGTTAGACAACGAGGTATCAAGTACCATTTTTTTAAGTCTTTGGTATGACTCGATCTGGGATTGAACCCTGGTCTCCCGGACCATTGGCGAACACTCTACCGACTAGGCCAATGAGCCAGAGAGCAATGCAAATTGTCCTATTCTAATAAAATTATTTTTTAAATAACGAAAGAAAGGACTATTTCTCTTCTCATTATATTATTTCGAACAAGAAGATAGCAATTCCCAAATTTCCATTGTAGTATGTATTTACCTAGCTCCTTCGCCCCGAGCAGGATACAATACCTGGGTTAAATTCAGATTTTTCCTTCTCCTAAACCGTGGTTTGCTTTTCTGAAAAATCGATTGATTTTAATGTCTTGTCAACCCGTCTCGGGTAAGGAAAACGCATTTATTTTATGCTTGTGTTTACATTTTTTGTGAAATAGTTTCTTAAAAGTTATTATCAAGTATGACTATTTAATATAAATTATTTAACCCCATTATATGGTTTCCAGAGTTCAAATTTAATACTAATAATATATCGTTTCGAATGATAATTTTCATTTAGTAAGAGTCATTTTTGCTTATTTGAATACTTATGAGCAGTATTTTCTATACGGTATTGGCATAATGGCTAGAATGTTCACCAATGGTCCGGGAGACCGGTGTTCAATCCCAGGTCGAGTCATACCAAAGACTCAAAAATGGTACTTGATGCCGCCTTGCTTAGTATTCAGCACTGTAAGTTAAGGATCAAGGGAAAAGTGGAGCAATCCACAGAAAGGAGTAGTGCCTTCCCCTACTCCTCGGTGTAGTAGCTATTGAAAAGGGAGCCTTAGGGTCGCCCTCGACTACGGTCGCTAACTTTACTTATATAGATATGCCAGTGTGTGTCTCTGAGTGTAAACATTTGTGTATAAATATATATATATGTGTGTGTGTGTGTGTGTGTGTGTGTGCGCGTGTGTGTATGTGTGCAGATGTGCATATGTTTGTGTGCGAGATACAAGTGGCTCCAGTTTAATAACTAAGCCGTAGAAAAGGTAACTCTTCAAAGAGAATTTGACCCCAAACTCAAAACTGGAGAAGGAAGTTCCAGCAACGAATCTCAGCTGATTTGTAGGAATACTTTGGCGGAAAAAGTCTTAGAAAAGGTACCCGTAATAAACCCAGTTTTGGCGTATTCATTAGTTATCTTACTGTGCTTATCACTTGGGTGTAGCTATGAAGACCCAGAAAGTGACATTAGTCCACCATAGACGCATATGTCGCTATAATCGAACGTCATAAATATGTCTTACAACCGGATCAATTTACACATCTTGTATATTTTTTTGAATTTGTTAAATTCGTAATTAATCAAGATGTATGAGTTGTAATTTTGGTTAAAAAACGAGTATCATCTGTCATAGTTAGGCAGTCAATATACATCTGTGCTTGACTATATATATACATATATATATATATATATAAACTTGGAGAAATGGTAGATTTTGATAAATCTGTCAAGATGATAAAAATAAAACCCATTTTCCTCAGAAAGTTCTTTTTTCAATAAAGAACGAAATATCAAAATTGCTGAACATTGTTGGTTTATCCAATTTTCTACTTATTTTTACCATATATATATATATATATATATATATATATATATATATACACTAGCACCGGGAAAATATAACTACCAACTTCTTTAAGTTGGATAGATAACATTGTATGATACTTATATAACCTGAGCAACTTACTATAGATATATTTATATATATATGTGTGTGTGTGTGTTTGTGTGTATATATAGATCCTTGAGGGAAACAAAATAACTATCATAATGTACTCGATTTCCAACCCTTTGGGCATAAAATAACCCCAAAGAGGTTGACATCCCGTGAAAATCAATTAATCAATTTTAGGCAATAAAAATTAGATTCTGTATTTGTTCATTTACTTAGGTACAGGTTTTATTTACTTTGCAGTACTATATGTATATATATATAGTGGAGTTATAAATAATTTCTGTTTTTGAAAAGCAAGTTGCAGCTACTTATTTTTAGCTTAAACTGTTTGAAACGCAACTTCAAGTTACCAGATTAAGAAGTTCCATCATCGGTCATTCTTATTTTAATAGTGAATTAGTGCACACCATAATTTAATCTATGATCTCACGTACCCCCTCCTAAAATAGAGGACCTGAAAATACATATTTCACGTGTAATGTTGGGGAAGTTTAAGAATAACAAAAACGCTACAGAGACAGCTAAAAAATTATAGTGTTTATGGCAAAGGTGACATTACGGACCACCAAGTCCGAAACTGATTTTGAAAGACCCTTATACGACTTCGATCAAGACGCTTTAAGAGAATTTGTAGACTGCAAAGAACTCAAGAAATAGCATTTGACCTCAACACTTCCTTATCCACACTCTTCCGCCACTTAAAAAAAGGTTAGGTGAATTTAGAATTTTCTTCTCATAGACCGTTTGCTATAACAAGGTTAAAGAGTTCAGTCTACCCTACTATTTAAACTTAGCTGGTAGAAGGATAATAGGATACATAGTTTTTCCAAAACAATTTGTGATATGTAAAAAGCGAACTGCCTCGCACAGGATCTGAACTCGATTCAACGTATCCATTTTTTACGACGATAACCATTACACCGTAAGCGCTAGTATTCGAATAATATTCCTGATTCAAAAGTTTTAAACGATTGTGTGGATTTGTTTGTTGAATATTTTACTCCCACAATTTATGCTGGCTCGTTATTGAAAAGCAAACGAAGTAAAGCGATGTAAAACGACGTGGACAAAAGAACATTCAAAACAAAGCAGAAAAAACAAAATTAAATTTATATATCCACAAATACATAAAAAGGAAACGTTGCAAAACAGTACGAATATTCTAATATAGTCTGTTAAATCTTCTTCTGTGTGTGTGTGCGTATGTTTATGTAACTAAAACGAATATAATGGTGAAAGACTAAATATTAAAAGTGTCCTGTAGACTATAAAATGTATGTTAAGTATTTCATGCGAGGTATCAATATACAGAAATATATCAATGTATTCTCGGGGAAACGTATCTTCTCTCATGTTGGTTGGTTGTCTCTTTCGGGGTTTGACGAAATTTCTGAGGCTGTATTCGAGGCTGGAACATGTCTAAGCGAAAAGGCAGGGCAGGAAAGAAAAATGTTGCAAAATGTATACGCACCCATGTTACGCGTATTGAATTGTGTCTTAATAACTGGCAAGGTTAAGCTGTTTCTGGAAGTTGAAATAAAGAGAGGGAGAGAATGCTGTCTCTGGAAGTCAAAATGTGTGTGAGAGAGAGAGAGAGAGAGAGAGAGAGAGTGTGTGTGCTGTCTCTGGAAGTTAACTGGGAGAGAGAGGGAGAGTGTGTTATCTCTGTAAGTCAAAATGGAGAGAATGAGTTCTTCGAAGACGAGATTATATATAGGCAATCCTTGTCATGCGGTTGGCTCCAAATGCGCGGGACAAAATCAAAGTTGCGGACGTAGTTGTGAGCACAAATCACGTGACTTTCAGGACCAATATTTTCCCGAGACTGATTAGTTTCCCGACGTCCACCATCTTTGTTTCGGGAACAAGCTGTATCACGGCCATTTTAAAATATAGGAGTGTAAATCCTATACGATTTTTATATATATATATATATATATATATATATATATATATGTATTGATAAAAGACAAAATCTACAAATTAAGTAAATTAAATTTATTAACTTAAATGAGAATTTTGTTGATAGGCAAAAGTATCAGTATTTTTTCTTATAAATTAAAGACAATATTTGAGCGTATATGCCCCCCCCCAATATTTACATTACAAGAAAGAAAGGCTCATGTATTTTTACTGTTGCAGTTTTGTAATGTTTAAAATCTTTTTTACGTGTGTAAAAAATCTTTGTGTATGTCACAATGTCGGGAAAAGTAACGTTTTCGACGATACAGACAATTTGTTTGTGAAGCTGTTTTTATATTAGTACAAATATTTCCAGTTCAAAAAATGTCAACAAACAAAAAGTTTACTAAGATGATGCTTTTGCTAGTGAAAAATAATCAAGTGATGTTGAAATTAGATACAAACTTGAAGGAACAGAAAGTAATATTTTCACACAAGAGAAAAAAAAAAGACAACAGTTTTGAGTTGAAATAGAAATTAATCTATAATCTACTCAGGATTTATCTATTTCATCGCTTTGTTTATAAGATTAAAATAGGATCGAAATTAGATTTAAAATCTAATTTCGATCCTATTTTAATCTTAAGATGGATTGATTTATGATTCTGAATCGTGAAAAATGTATTTTTAAGAAGAAAAATATTTCTTCAATTAAATTTGATCTGGATTCTTTAAATTTTACGGGGAAATTCAAATAATATCGTCTGAGAATCTCATAGAGATTAAAAACAGGGAGCGTCCAAAGCGAAGGAACCGATTGTTTAATAAATGCAAAAATATAGATAGAAAATTTACTACTTCTTCAACCTATAGGAGGTGCTAGTTGTGAATATGGTTATTGTCGTAGGAAATGGGCATAGTGACACGAGTTCAAATCCAGGACGAAACTGATTGTTGTTCACTATGCACTAAAACTCTTGTGAAAGGTATGAATCCTCTTATTCTCCTTCCAGTTATGCTTAAATAGTAGGGCAGATTAGGTTCTTCAGCTTTGGTTAGGCAACCAGTCCAGGTGAAGGAAAACTCTGAATCCAAATCTGTTAAACTCCACTTAAAATTGATCCTGTGTCACATCCTGTCCTGGCGGAGGAGTTGGTAAATACATACTTCTTGCGCCTATTTTCGTACAAAAATTGACAACTTTTTTCGAAATCAGTTGATTTTCCATACACACATACGCACACATAGATAGATAGATATAAATGGGACCAGACTTAGATAGCTGCAGACATAGATAGATGTGATCAGATAGATAGATTGATACCAAGGAAGAATAGGTTTAAAACTTCCACAAATTTGGATATGAAAGACACCCGGCAATTTAAAAAGAAATACAAACAAATATTGGAAAAGTTCATTACGGCCACAACTATTAGATAAAATTCTGCCGAAGCGGAAAGCTTGTGGAATGTGTGAGTTGGTGTTTGGGAGTCTGGAGACGATTTTCGTTTAACATCGAAGATGTGAATCCATGACAACGGCATTGATCCGAAGAATCAAGGCAGGGTGATACTGAATCAGGTCGGGTGGCACCTTGGCACGGTGAACTGTGGGATGTGGATGGAAGTGGGCAAGGGTTAGGGTTAGCGGGTCGGGCATGTGAGCTCGAGGCATCATGGTTGGGAGGCTGCATCGAGATGGAAACTGCTTTGGTTCGTGAAAGGAAATTCACAGCTCGGTCTTGCTTTTTAAAGAAAAAGATCGATAGTGGTAGCGAGAATCACATGTGAGTTAGACGAAGATGGTAAAAATATCTATCTGAGTCTACTTACATCTCTCTCTGTCTCTTTGTCTCTGCAAGTGTATTTATGTGTGTGTATAGTCATAAGAGAATTACAAATAAGAAAATGTTTGCATAATATATATATATATATATATATATATATATATATATATATATATAAATTGGTCTGTTTTCATGTTTCTGAGTCTATTCATATCTATCTATCTATCTATATATATATCTAAATCTTTTCATATCTATCGATCTATTGACATTAGGACTTAGTGCTTAATTGTTAATGTAACCATTTTCAATAAATATCTATTTCTCTCTTTCTCTCTCTGTCTCTGTCTCTCTCTCTATATATATATATATATTTCTTCACAGTGATTTATCGATCTTTTTGTCTGTTTACATCTTTCTATCTAACTATTATTATTATTATTATTATTATTATTATTATCAATATCTATTTTAATCTTCGTGAGTTTTTCCCATCAGAAGGTCTCTTCAGATCTCCAGGACTCCTCTGAGTATCCAAGATAAATCTAACATCGCTGTACCCTCCATCATGTTGATTCTTTCCCTGATTTCCAATTTCCCTTCCGTCTCTTTTAAAGGCCACTGAGGGCTTATCCAAGCGTCCCAACAACAATTTGTACATCTTTCTTCGAATATTCCACAGCTTCTTTTATTTTCCTTTTCTGCTAGTTTGCTGCATATACTTATAAAATGATTGTTTCTCTTTCTCCACATAACCTATATGTGCAATTCTATTGTATATTATCGACTTTTGCTTTTATATAATTAGTCCTTATGGCGTTGTTTTGTGCTTAATTATTATTATTATTAATATTATTATTATTATTATTATTGTTTTATTTTTTGGCTTTTTTATAGATTTACTTTACTTAGTCTTTGGAATCATGAAATTTTTTGTGGCATAGTAGGAATTTGTTTTCATGCCTACGTTTAGATATAAATTCTGCTCGTTTCTATAGGAGTTTGTTTTATTTTGGATTGGTGATTATTCTTTCTTCTTCAGAAATATTTCAAAATTTTGAGTTGTTGTTGTAAGCTAGTGCAACTTATCTGACTTTCCACGCGTGTTTTGGATTTGATTTTTTGAGCTCCCAAATGGGCCAAGAAAGGGTTACGCTGTATTCAGATTTTTTATTATTAAATGTCGTTTTATCTGTGGAGCTCCTCTGTTTCAAAATACCTTCTGTTATTCCTTAGGATTTATTTTTTATGTTTTCTTTACATGTTACGTTGGTTTGGAAACACATTTCTGTTTAGAGGGAGTTTTAAGGTATTTCTTTTCAATATTTTGTGTAGTTTGTTTGATGTAGAGAAGTATATATATATATATATATACTACAGAATACATATATCTTTTGAATTAACAGAGATGAGTCATCAACTATATCATATCATTGTTTGTTTTGTTTTTTAATTTCGGGTCACATAACTATGTATTTTCTTTCACAAGTGAACTGATTAGAGTAAATCAGACCTTTTAGAAAAATATTTTATATATACAAAGAAATATTTAGTACACAAATATGGCCGTAAAAAGGTGGGGAAAGGTTGGTAATCACTATCCTAACTTTGACTTAACTCGTTCCATTTACTGACTTAAAGCACACTATAATAGTCCATACACGCCTCCAGTAGACTACTGGTTAGCAAGCTAGTCTAGCAGATCTTCGGGCGTAAGTTCGAGTCTCATTGGATGCCCCATTCATTCGGCCTTGTGCCACGTATAAGCAAAAAGTTAGGTAAATTAATTTAGGCGCCTCGGGTGGTGTAATAGTTTGCAAGCTAAACTTACAGATTTCAAAAATGAGTTCGAGGCAAACTGGGTGCCCCATACACTAAGTCTTGTGTCACATCTGAGCAAAAGGCTTTGTAAATTACTTCTAAAGGTCTTGGGGTACATCTGGCGGGGTAATGTTTAGAAAGTTAAACAAGCAAATCTACACCAGTGAGTTCGAATCTGATTGGGTGACCCATTCATGTAGACTCAGAGCAATCTGGTGGTGTAATGGTAAGAAAGTGAAACAAACCTACACTAATGAGTTCGAGTCTTACTGGGTGACCCATTCATATGGTCTTAGGGCACATCTGGTGGTGTAATGGTTAGAAAGTTAAAAAAAGCAAATCAACACAAGTGAGTTGGAGTCTCACTGGGTGACGCATTCAAAAGGTCTTCGGGTTCACGTGGTGATGTAATAGTTAGAAAGTTGAACAAGCAAACTGACACAAGTGAGTTCAAGTCTTAGTTGATGACCAATTCATATGGTCTTGATTCTTACTGGGGCAAATCTGGTGGGGTAATAGTTAAAAAGATAAACAACCAAAAACTACGAGTGATTTGGAGTCTCATTGGGTGACCCATTCATATGGTTTCTAGTACATCTGGTTGTGTAATGACTAGAAAATTAAACAAGCTACTCGAGTGAGGTTGATTCTTACTGGGTCACCCATTAATATGACCTTGGGGCACATCTGGTGGTGTAATGCTTAGAAAGTTACATAAGTGTTGGGGTCTCATTGGGTGACCCATTCACATGGTTTTCTTGTACATCTGGCGGTGTAATAGGCAGAAAGTTAAACAAGCAAACCTACACGAGTGAGTTTGATTCTTACTGGGTGACCCATTCATAAGATCTTGGGGCACATCTGCAGGTGTAATGGTTAGAAAGTTGAACAAGCAAATTTACACGCGTGATTTGGAGTCACATTGGGTGACCAATTCATATGGCCTTCAGGTACATCTGGTGGTTTAATAGTTAAAAAGTGAAACAAGAAAACCAACACGAGTGTGTTTGAGTCTCATTGAGTGACCCATTAATATGGTCTTCTGCTACATCTGGTGGTAAAATACTTAGAAAGTTAAACGAGCAAACCGAGAGAAGTGAGATCGAGTCTCATTGGGTGACCTATTCATAGGGTCATCTGGTACATCTGGTGTTGTAATGGTTAGAAAGTTAAACAAGCAAACCAAGAGATGTGAGTTCGAGTCTCATTGGGTGACCCATTCAAAAGGTATTCTGGTACATCTGGTGGTGTAATGGTTAGAAGCTTTAAAAGCAAACCTACACAAGTGATTTGGAGGCTCATTGGGTGAGCCATTCAAATGGTCTTCTGGTACATCTGGTGTCGTAATTGTTAGAAAGTTTAACCAAAAATCATAGGCGAGTGTGTTTGAGTGTCATTGGGTGACCTATTCATATGGTCTTCTGGTACATCTGGTGGTGTAATAGTTAGAAAGTGAAACACGAAAATTTACAGGACTGATTGCAAGTCTCATTGGGGGACTCAATTGATATTGTCTTCTGGTACATCTGGTGGTGTAAGAGTTCGAAAGTGAAACAAGCAACCCTACCCGAGTGATTTGGAGTCTCATGAGGAGACCCATTCATATGGTCATCTGGTACATCTCGTGGTGTAATAGAAAGTGAAACAAGAAAACCTGCATTAGTGTTTGTGTGTCTCATTGAGTGACCCATTCATATGCTTTTCTGGTACATAAGGTGGTGTAATAGTTAGAAAGTGCAACAAGAAAACCTACAAGAGTGCGTTTGTGTCTCATTGAGTGAACTATTCATATGGTCTTCTGGTACATCTGGTCGTGTAATGGTTGACCTGTTAAACAAGCAAACTTACACTAGTGATTGCAAGTCTCATTGCGTGACCCATTCAAATGGTTTTCTGTTACATCTGGTGGTGTAATAGTTACAAACAAACTACAACAACCTGCACGACCTACAACAACCTACAACAACCCACACAACAAACCTACGACCTAAAACCACGACCTACAACAACCTACAACAACAAACAACGACCTAAACCTACACTACCTACAACAACCTACAAACGACCTTCAACAAAATACAACCTACGACCTACAAACAACCTACAAACCACCTGCAAACAACTTACAACAAACTACGACCTTCGAACTACTACAAACCATGACCCACAACAACCTACAACAACAAACAACAGCAAACAACCTACACAACCAACAACAACAACCTACACAAAAACAAACAACAACCTACAACCTACACAACATACAACAATCTAGACGACCTACAACAACCTACAACAACCTACACAACAAACCTACGTTCTACAAACCACGACCTACAACATTCTACAACGACCTACAAACCACAACCTACAACAAACCTACGACCTACAAACCTATGACCTACAACAACGTACAACAACCTACATGACCTACAACAACCTACACAACAAACCTACGACCTACAAACCACGACCTACAACAACAACCTACAACGACCTACACGGCCTACAACAATAACCTACAACAACCTACACGACCTACACGACCCATTCAAACCTACAAACCTACACGACCCATTCAAACCTACAAACCTACAAACGACCTACAAACCTACAACGACCCATTCAAACGAACCATTCAAACCTATAAACCTACACGACCTACACAACCTGCAACAACAACCTACAACAACCTACACGACCTACACGACCTACAAACCTATGACCTACAAACCTACAAACCAACATGACCCACTCAAACCTACAAACCTACCAACCTACGACTACAAACCTACACGACCCATTCAAACAAACACGACCTACACGACCTATTCCAACAAACGACCTACACGACCCACAAACGACCTTCAAACCTACAAACCTACATGACCTACACGACCCATTCAAACAAACACGACCTACACGACCCATTCAAACAAACCTACACCACCCATTCAAACAAACAAACAAACCTACACGACCCATTCAACCTACACGACCCATTCAAACAAACCCATTCAAACTAGCCCTTTCAAACCCACCATCAACAAACCCATTCAAACCCACAAACCCATTCAAACGCACCATCTGGTGGTGTAGAATGGACCCATTCAAACCAACCTACACGACATACACGACCCACTCAAACCTACAAACCTACACGACCCATTTAAAAAAACCTACGCGACCCATTCAAACAAACCTACACGACCCATTCAAATAAACCCATTTAAATAAACCCATTCAACCTACACAAACAAACCCATTCAAACAAACCCATTCAAACAAACCTACACGACCGATACAAACAAACCTACGTTTGGTGGTGTAATGGCTAGAATGGACCCATTCAAACAAACCTACACGAGTGAGTTCGAGTCTCATTCAGTAACCCATTCAAATTGTCTTCTGGTACATCTGGTGGTGTAATGGTTAGAAAATTAATCAAGCAAAACTATATGAGTGAGTTTGATACTCACTGGGTGACCCATTCATATGATCTTTGGGCACATCTGGTGGTGTAATGGTTAGAAAGTTAAACAAGCAAACCTACGCAAGTGATTTGGAGGATCATTGGGGGACCCATTCAAATGGTTTTCTGGTACATCTAGTGGTGGAATGCTTAGAAAGTTAAACAAGCAAACCAACTATACTGAATTTGAGTCTAATCTGGTGACCCCTTCATATGGTCTTGGGGGACATCTGGTGGTGTAATGGTTAGAAAGTTAAACAAGCAAACCTACACGAGTTAGTTCGTGTCTTACTGGGTGACCCATTCGTATGGTCTCGGGCCACATCTTGTGCGTAATCGTTTGGAAGTTAAACAAGGAAACCTACAAGAGAGATTTGGAGTCTCATTGGGTTACCCATTCAGATGGTCTTAGAGCACATCTGGTTATATATCGGGTAGAAAGTTAAACAAGCAAACCTACACGAGTGTGTTGGAGTCTCATTGAGTGACCCATTCACATGGTCTTGGGCACATCTGGTGGTGTAATGGTTAAAAAATTAAACAAGTAAACCTACATGAGTGAGTTCGAGTCTCATTTGGTGACGCATTCATATGGTTTTGCGGTACATCTGGTGGTGTCATGGTTAGAAAGTTAAACAAGCAAACCTACACGAGTGAATTTGTTTCTCAATGAGTGACCCATTCATATTGTCGTGGTCCACATCTGGTTGTGTAATAGTTAGAAGGTTAAACAGGCAAACCTACACGAGTGAGTTCGAGTTTTCCTTGGTGACCCATTCATATTGTCTTGGGGCACATATTAGCAAAATCTTAGTATATTACTACATCTATAAAAATCCATTCACCACAGCGACACAATTATTCTGAAAATCTTTCTAACGACAACCACGAACGCAGCCCTCTTACTTACGAGTGTCAAACCTAAAGTCTGATTTATGAGGGAGGGGAGGATGATTTTGAAAAGATTATTGACAAAAATCCCCAACGAAAAAAATATAAGTTGATATAATAAAATTAATATCAAATTAACGTTACTCTAGAGTCCTCGTCACAGATTACCAGAGCAGAAAAACTGTTTCTCCGGTTGAAAAAGTACATCGAAGGAGAAAAAAAAATAATAGTTCCTATATTACCTAACAATTTTCTTTTAAAATAGGAAAGGAAAACAATGAAAATTATAAGTTAATATAATTAAAGCTAATTCCACCTAAAAAATATATTTGCTCTCCAAAACGAAACATATCGGTCCGTTTACTGCTTACCGATAGAAGAAGGCAAGTATTACTCATTTACAAAAAAGAAAAATAAACGAGGGGATGAGATATTACATAGTTGGTTCCCAAGGAAGAAATTGCTGTCCCAATACAGTCACTAATTCACATGTCTCCCTTAAATTTGAGCGATAGATACAAATCAGTAACACCACCCCACCATCGATCATCCCCCTGACGAATACCTACATGGAGCTCTTCCAGAAGAAAAACACGATTACAACATTAACGAGATAAGTATGTATATCGAATAATTCATACTCTGACAGATACGACCATAACATTAAACATTAATATTATTTCCCATTCCATTTGCTCCGTCTCTTTACAACCTCGTTGATGTTTTCTCAGCGGTTTCTGATATATTTTGAATCGCTTTATTTTTCCAATTTCCAGTCAAACTGAAATTTATCAAGGATCTTGCAATAAATTTAAACCGATTTGAGGATCTTGTAACGAATCTGCAACACCCTGTTTCGATTGGTGTGCAGATTACAATCCAATCTTTTTTCCCCGCCTCTCTTCCCCTAATTTCTGGTATTTTGTTCTTTTCGTTTGCTTCACCAACAATATCCTTCTAAGCAACAGTCAATTCCGACAGAATTATTTGCTTTGTTGAATAAGAGAATATGATCATGTCTGAGCGAAAGGTTGTCTCAACTACGTGATCGGAGAATTTTAGTTGACTTCACAGATTCACCCTCATCTGCCAATCTTGCGCTGATGAGAGCATGTTAGGTATTTTCTGCTTCTATGTGAGCTTTTTTCTCTCCGACTGGAACAAACTGTACTTATCCCCTGGCAATTAACACTGGAGAGCAATTGTTTGTAATATCTGGTCGTGGCGCCTACAATATCCTCTATCAGACAAAAATTTGGAACACTCACTTAATATATGCTGCAATGACACTCTACCTACTCAGAGTGGGCAAGCTGGGGACTCTGTTTTGTTCCTGGTGTGGAGACTTGTCGGACTTGGCAATGCATCATATACTGCCAGTTCCAGAAAGTTCTGTTGGTTATAATTGGTGTGGCATATGTCTGACCATTTTATTGTTATTCTCCGTTTTATAATTTCTTCCCACGTCATCCAGGCTCTTTGCTGGCATCGTCCGACCATTTTAATCATTTTTCTTTTTTCTGCTCCTATGCAACAATCTCTTTTTGTATAGGTGGTGACGGTCCTTTCCTTTCAGTGTCCGTATTCATAGTCTGGAAGCAATATATACACATATATATATATATATGTATTGTTCGACGATCGCATAGACGAACAACTGACAATCACTAAGCGTTGTTGACATTGTGTCTACACTATACTAATATACATATATATATATATATATATATATATATATATATATATATATATATATATATATATATATATATATATTTTATTTTATTTTTTTCCAAGTCTCACTTGTCAGAAGGATATTACCTGTTACCTTGATCCAAACCTGGCTAAGTGCAAGTGAGTGTACTTATACAAGACATAGAATAAAGACAGTTTGCAGTATGTTTACCTTTATCATATTTACCACCCCCTCCGCTCGGGCAGGATATGACACAAGGTCAATTTTTAAGCGAAGTTTAACAGGTTTGAATTCAGAGTTTTCCTTCTCCTAGACTAGTTGCCTCAACAAGGCTGAAGAACCTAGTCTGCCCTACTATTTACCCATAGCTGGAGGGAGAATAATTGGATTCATACCTTTCCCAAGAGTATTAGTGCTATGTGAAATGTAGTTAGTCTCGGCCAGGATTTGAACTCGTGTCACCGTGTCCATTTCCTACGAAGATAACCACTACACCTTTATAATTCGCCGCGACTGGGAGGGAAGTGACGTAAGTCGTTTCTCATTGGCTAATACCATTTTAAAAACTCATTAGCAGTAGCATTTAAATTTTTTCTTTTGTGTGAACTGTGTGTTTTTGCATGCTGGGCGTATTTTTACTGCAGGATCGCTGGCTGGAACAAAAGTTTCGGTAGGGTCACTTGGGAGAGCAAGTATGATGTTGGAAGACCCGAAACTTGAAAGGACCCCAAGAACATCACTGACGAGGCGATTCTGTGCCCTTTTTTTAAGTGTTTGACAACAATATATATATATATATATATAAACAAATTTTTCAACGGATGTATACTTTATATGAAATTTTGCCGGGGTTTTGGTCAGTGAGACCATCTTCAGGGCAGATTAATTGTTGTTTAATTTTTCAATTAGAAAGAATATTTGTTGGCGCTCTTCAAGTTTAATTGCGTTCCATTTCGAACTTGATAGACGTCACTTTTACGTATTCGAAAAAGTCTTTAAAAATAACGTCTGTTTCTTGATAGAAGTTAAGTGAAAATTAATATCAACAATTTTGTTTGATTTTTTTTTCTTTTAAAAATTATTTGAAAGTAGATCAAGGTGATAGCAATGACCAAATCCCATTAATCTTTGGAAAGTTACCAAACGGGTATGTATCAACCCGACTCTTTCCTAACAAGCAGGATGTAATATAAGGTCAGTATTTAGGTGTGATGATTCAGCTTTGAATTCCGTTTTCTTTCTCCTCGACCAAAAGTTAAAGTGTCCAGACTATCAACTATTTACCTTTCTTTACCAACTAAGTTGGTTAGATAAATAAATAGCCCACCAAATTCTTCAATACACACACACACACACACACACACACACACATATATATATAATTCATACAGTATCACAGCATATTCATGGCGCAAATGTTGAGTAAACACACACGCTCACACACACTCACGCTCACACACACTCACTCACACAGTATATATATATATATATGTATATATATATGTTTACCAAACCCTGTGTCATATGGAGGATATGATACCGTATAGATTTTAAAGCGGAGTATAAGACGGAATTAATTTAGTCCTTTCTTTCTCCTCGACTGGTTGCCTAACCATAGTTAAGCAACCCAGTCTAGCTTACGGAGTAATAAAAGATGGATTCATACCTTTCCGAAGTGAAAGGCAAACAGTCTTGTCCAGGTTTTGAACTCAAGTCTCCGAGTCAATTTCCTTCAACAATAACCTTTACATCAGGAGGTACTCCTGTGTCTGTATGTTTAATTGGAATATTACTTTAACGACTATATCTTTCGATTCTTCACGGGTTCACATTTCTTTTTCTCGAATGTGTTTAGTCGGAAGATCAATTGATAATATTTCATTCCTTGCGAGGCCGTCATATCAGTTTTTACTGTCTGTTTTCCATAGGAATCTGATGAACACCAATCTTCCTTAGGTCATTTCTCAGTTTTCTAGCCGGTCTTAACAATGTTGAGGACTGTATGGTCTCGATTCTTCTTCTGATTTCCAATTCTGCCAATCTCTTTTCCAAGCGTTTAGGGACCATTCCGAGCGCACCAACTATAATTGCTATCACCATCACCTCATGTTTCACAGTTTTGCCTTTTGTTTTTCGGTTCTCTGGCATGGTCCAAATATTTATATATCTTCTATTTTTCATTATGTGTTTCGCTGGAACGGCAAAATAAATAAGAAATTAATTGATAGATTAAATTTGAGAGATAAAGAAACATACACATCTCGTTGTAATTGTAGAGTTAAAGAAGAATTCCCCATGGATGGAAATTGTAAGTTAGAAAATGTAGTTTACCAAGCAAAAATGCTCTCTAAGAAGGTAACTTTAATGAAGAAATATACATCGAAATTTGCTCGCTTAAATGGAGGTTCAGATGGTCCAACCACAAACATTATTTCACTAAATCTTTCTTTAGAACCAACCGGCTTTATCTAGATATCATTGGAATCTTAAAGACCAAAGAGTAACTCCACAAATAAATTTGAAAATCATTAAAAAATCCTCTTCGACAAGTTGTTTAAATGGGAGATGAAATTTATGTCTAAAAGAAAAAAAAATTGCATTTTGAAATATAAAGATACCAAAAATCTATTAAATAAGAGAAATGAATTAATATTTAAATTTAGACATAGAAATACATTTAAACCACCTTTGCAAAATGTATACATCAAACTATTCTCTCTCCAGCAATGGGTAAATAGTACATCAGGCTGAGTTCTAAACCTTGGTATGGGACCACACCATGAAGAAGGAAAACTAAATTAAAACCTGTTAAAATTGAGCCTGTGTCGCATCCTGCTTCTTCAGAGAGTTTGGGATGTATATATATATATATATATATATATATATATATATATATATATATATATATATATATCTGATTTGTAAGCGAATAGTTTGTCGGTAACTTTATTTTCAAACGAGTTGTCAGAGCTCATTACATTGCTCACAGTTAGAGGGTTTGGAGTATTCCTATCTAAATGTAATAATTCTATTTAATATCAATTATTTGTTTGCACACAGTTAAATGATTTAAAGTATTACTAATTAAAAATTGTTATTCTATTTATGAATATTCCTTTCTAATATAAATAATTTGCATACAAGTGTATGGTTCCCAATAATTCATTATAATATTTATTCTTAGTAAATGACTGAACAATTCTTTTTGGCCGATAGATGAGACCCTAACAGGTACCACTCACCTGGATCAGAGTGGACCTGGGAGTATTTACAATTTGGTGTACTCCACATTCCCCAAAGCACCAGGACTCGAGACTCATCATTGTGCAGTCGGTGGAATGAAATTGGTAAACATTACAATACATATTTTAGGGTTAGAATATGTTGGGGGCGGGTTTACTGAGTCAATTCGGCGTAAATGGCTTCAAGATATCACCTCCAACTATCTTCATGTTTTTCAAAAGTTGATGTGGTATTTGATTGTTGGTAGGTTGGTAGGTTGGGTTTTATAGTATATCAACCCATGTAGGTTATTTTCTGTCAAATCCTGTTTATGTTTATATATATATATATATATATATATATATATATATATCATGGGGGTGCAAAATTTCAATATATCCACAAATACACCAATTTTAATGGGGTTTTTTTAAAGTAAAATAAACTAACCGGTTTCGGTCCTCTCTGATCACAGTTAAAACGAGGACAACAATTAAGAAGAAAACGGGACAGGGACTGTGTAATGATGTGGAGGAAAGAAAAAAAATCCAAGTTGACTAGAAAGGGGGGTAAATTAAATACTAATCAAATTCAGACCCAATAGACATTCTCTCTGTTTACATTAGGAC